>JBBYHM010358967.1:4750-21286 GCA_038381775.1 Adansonia rubrostipa | reverse complement strand
ATAAGATTCAAGGGTTTATTATACATTAGCTGTGCATATGATATCATATTGTAAAAAATTTTTAAAAATAAATATAAATAATTTTATTTTTAATTAGGTGACATATCTAATTCACTGACAATATATATATTTATATATTATTCGTACATCAAATATAAATCCATGATTTAAACTTGAAAATAAAATCAATTTGACCCCTTAACAATTTACGTATAAGAAACTATTCTGGTGTGTTTTTTCCCCTTCGAAACGGTCTGTATTTTTTTTTTTTTGGGAACGAAAGGTCATTTTGTCCTTATATTATAATTAAAGGTTGAATTTTGTATTATAATTTAACTTAGTTAAATTTAATTGAATTTTATCATTATATTTTTATTTTTACTTAAAGTTAACTAAAACTGTTATTGATCATTTGTGTTTTTTTTTTTTGTCTAACAACAACCAAATTTAAAAAAAAAAAAATTACAAAGGAAAATTACCTCTATTTTTCGTGCTAAAAATATTTTTATGCTAACTGTTTAGTTACTTGAAAATTTAACCAATCATTTAATATTAGCATGAAATTAATTCAAGAAAATAAGGAAGGTCAGTACTGATAGCTATTATTATTATTATGCATGAAATACATTTTGTACATTTACTTGCAAAGAGTATTCAGTGGCATAAGAACAAATGCTTTATATTTAGTTTTTCTAAAAAATTATTTTGATAATATTTCAATAGTCTATGTTTTAGTATAAGATTTCATAAAAATAAATAATAATTTAGTCTAAATTAACACTCGACGTGTGTACACTTTTGTTACATGTCAGATATCTACATTATAGTTATTATTTAGTAAAAAATAATTTTAATATTTTACATAAATATTTTATAAAATATTTTACCTCGATAAATTTTGATAAAAAAATTAATAAAAATAAAAATATAACGGTAAAATTCAAATAAAACAAAATGCAATAATAAAATTTAACTTTCACATATAAAATATATATATTTTTTG
The DNA here is from genome assembly GCA_038381775.1 of Adansonia rubrostipa. Lineage (NCBI taxonomy): Eukaryota > Viridiplantae > Streptophyta > Magnoliopsida > Malvales > Malvaceae > Adansonia > Adansonia rubrostipa. The sequence continues at coordinate 20,283 of JBBYHM010358967.1, read as the reverse complement.
GAAAAGACAGATTCAAAACACTATTTATTTTTCAAGACTTAATTTTTAGAATTTAGTAAACAACATCTCAATTCCAAGTTTAACTTGATTTCCATATTTTGATTTTTGTAGGCAATTTCTGATTTGTTCCACATAATATATATATATATATAGTGAGAGAGAGAGAGAGAGAGAGAGAGAGAATTACTTTATTTGATTGTGGTACCTTTCAATATTTTGTCAGTCAAATTATTCTAAATCGTTGTTCACTTTCATTTTGCTGAAAAAATGTCGTACAAAACATCATCTACATTTTTTTACATTTCAATTTCAATTAATTGGATACGAGTTGTTACATTAATTATTACAGTCTGTGCAGCCGTAATTTCTGCACCGCTTTATTGAAATATACATTTATATCCTATAATATAACAAATCCATTAATCGGAATATATATGCATTAATATGTATAGAGCACCTTTTTCCTATCACGAAAATGAATCATTATAAAATACATCATTGCTTGCAGTATGTAAGTGGTAGAAACACTTTTGTTTGATCCTTATATTTTGCTATTTCTTATTAAAAACTAAAAATAATTAAAAATAAAAAAGTAACATCAATTGTTACATAATTATTCTATATAAAATTAAAATAATATTTTATTTCTAAAAATTACAATTACTTTTTAATTTTTTATTAAAAATTTCTTTCTTAATTGAAAATATGCTTTTAAATTTTTACTTTTGGACTCAAAAATAAATAACTAGCAATAGTAACAAGCAATTGAATAATTTTTACAAGAATGATTTTCCATAAAATCATTTTACTAAAATAATGTTAACCAAAGCTCAGTCTTGTTAATTTTTTCCCATATTTTCTGAAATTTCAAAACTTTACTCTTTTGAATATGACACCTAATTTTAGCAATGAATTATTCGACCTTATGATTTTATGCATATAATCCGGGAAATAAGTAGAGACCAGTATGATTTGCATCATAATGCTGACAGTATATACAGCATGATCCTAATTATTATACCAATAGTGGTGCTAAATGAGCCAATTATTTCTATTGTTTTTATTTTTTACAAGCAAAGGATTATCCATCATTTAGATTTTAAGGTCGCGAAGGTCTGAAAGGGAGAAAAGTGAAAACCGAAACCAATAATTTTTTTTATTTAAGTTTTTTTAAAGAAGGATTACAATTTAAAAATTAAAAAAAATTTAATTTTAAATTTTAAATTTATTAAATATCACTTCTTAAAAAAATTATTTTATTTAATTTTTAGTAAAACTTTAATTGTCTATTTATTCTTCAGGCGCTCGCCATTATTGAGATTCCATTTGTCCTATATATTAAGATATATATTTAAGACCAAATGTGCTTAGTTAATATTATAAACAAATACCGAACCTAGATAAAGCACGGATCATATAATCACTTGAATAATAGTGACAATATAATTTTCTTCTTTTCTAAGCACTAAATCTTTTCAATCGGTTTTCAACTGATTTAACCATTAGATTTTAATTTAACAGCAGCTTTCAATTATTTGATTTACCCTTTTTTTTTCTTTCACAAATTGATTGATGGCTGTTAAAATGAATTTGGAGTTATGCTTTTGGAAGCTTATATAAAAATCGTATCTTTGTCATTTGATATTACACCAAGACAATACAAGTTTTATTCTTGCTTTTCATCTTTAATTAATCCACTCTCTAATTAATTCTCTTATTCTTAAATACTATTCATCTTATTCCTGTTGTTTTGGCAGGGAGGTGATGGGGTAGAGCTTGCTTTACAACAGTGCAGTGTTTTACAGCGAAGAACGTTGGGTTGTTGCATCCTGTTCATGGCGTGACCAATTTAAACCGTTGAACCGGTGGTATGAAATGTCCTAAAGAGAGTGATTTATCCCATGCCTCAAAACACACACTTCTAATTTTCTTTGAATTCTACTTTTATTTATTTTCTGTCGATTATATTTTATTTTTATATTTTATTATAATGTGTCAAATGCGAATTCGACTTTTAAACACTAATAAGGGAGTTGTAATTGATCTTTTATAAAATGTGATTACTCACCTCATTATCTTCTAATTTTCCTTGAATTCTATTTTTATTTATTTTCGGTTGATTATGTTTTACTCTTTATTTAATTATAATGTGCCAAATGTGAATTCGATCGTTAAAAGCTAATAAGGGAGCTACCACTAATCTTTTATAAAATGTGATTAGTCACCTATATGAATTCATCATTTTTATAGTAATCCTAAGCTCAATGAAGACACCCTAAAAAGAATAGGTGCTGGTCTCCGATTTTAAAACTAAGTTTAGTAGTTTGGTTACGTATGACAACCCCTCAATGTTAAGGCCGTAAGATTTAATGATTTTATATTTTAATTTAATATTTAATATTTAACTATTAAAAATGTTTTTCAAAGAATTCTCCATCCTGCTAGTGGAATTTGAAGTAAGATTTTTTTATCTCGAGAGAATTTAAGAGAAACCTTTTGTTCTCTCAAAGAAGCTATGTTATGAATCCATTTAGGTATTTTATGGAAAGAAGGCAATTCTATGTTAAAATTTCTATTGAATTTCATTTCAATTTATTAGAAATAAATATTGACCAGTAGTGACATTTAAGAGGATTTTTTCTTATTTAGGAAACTTTTAAAAGGTCAACCATTTGCGACCGTTCTAGGTTCTATTGTTGGACTTAGTCTAACATTTTATGAAAGGAACATTGGCGATTCAACTTCTATATTTTATTTAACTATTAATAATTTTTGTTACTATTAACTATTTTTATTTAGGAACAAATTTTGACCTATAATATCGAAATTTTCAACTAAACTTTTTATCATGTTGGTAGAATTCAAGAGAAATTTTCTAATTTAGAAAATTCTTGAGAAGTTTACTGTTTGCAATCCTTTACAAAATATCTCAATTTACTTAAATTGATTTCATTTTATAACGGGTTCTTTTTTAAACGGATGAAGAAATGTTGCAAACTAGTAAAATAGAATGCAATAAAGAGATGGAGGAGAGGAAGATTGGAGCAGTCCTTGGAAGACAAGTACAGTGATAGGTGGTAATAATGAAAGTGGTAAGTGGTTGGGATGGTGAAGATTACGGTGGTTTTAGGACTTGAAAAGAAAATTTATAGAGAATTCTTTTAAAGCTATAAGTTTGCCAGAAAATGCCAAAAAGAAAACAAAAACAAAAAAATCCCCCTTCATGAAACTTTGGAATCCCTATTTATAGACTCTCCGAGAGAAGTTAAAAGAGTAGAGGGTTGATATGGAAGTTACCAAAGTATTGGGATGAGGTGATTATAGGAAGTTACTCCCTGAGGGATATTTCAGCAACGTAGAGTGGACATTGGTTATATGACAGCACGCTTAAGAATGTCCTACTTGTGCAACGAAAAAGAAGGATAGCACTTGTATTCCAGAGAAAGGTTATGAACAACACTTCCCAACAATTTTCATATCTAAGCCTTCAAGCCATACTCCCTAAGACATCCCAAACATAAAGAAAACCCAAGAATTCTGCCAACCTTCTGGGGTTAACTCCACAATCATTATTGTGTAGAACCAGTCGTGTTGATAACGCTGCTGGCAAAGAGCATCATACCAAAGTACTTCTGCCAAAATAATTATACCAAGGTACTTATGCCAGACTACCTGTTCCAAAGTACTTTTGCTAGAGTACTTGTGCCAAGGTATTTGTGTCAAAGTACCTGTTCCAAAGTACTTCTGCTAGAGTACTTGTGCCAAGGTACCTCTGTCAAAGTGCCTACTCCTGTGTCATATGTCATTAACCGAAAATAGCCATCTACATTTTGCCCCCTACATGAAAATTTTTCTTTGAAGGAAAAGATTCTCATGCATTAAAATAATATAAGCAAATATATAAAATTTTGAACTACATACATGAATGATTTTTTTTTAAATAATAAAAAATAATTAAACCATTGAAAAATAGCCTTCGAATAAGATAATTGGACCAATCATTAAAATGTAGTAATGCTTACAACTCTTATAAAAACTAGAGTTAAAGAACTTTTTAAATCAAGAAGAGGATAGCAGTGGCTTGCCAAATAACGATCAAGAATAAAGCATTAAAAACCTCCCAGTGTTAACCTGAGATATCATAGAAAATTATACATTTCAAAAGAGTAAAAAAGGTGTAAATGTTGATTTTAGAAGTGGAAAGATCAACCAAGGTATTAATTGTATATATAAATCTATATGAAAACAATTAATAGAAAAATCCTCAGATAAATTTATTAAGATATATGGGATTTTTCCCCAATGTTTTATGTTTTGATAAAACACAATGGTTTAATTGTACAAAACAATTAGGAAATTAACAAAAATTTTAAGAAATAAATATTGTAAGATAATATCTTAAAGGATATATGATTTCTTCGTGCATGAAAGGTTAAATTTTTATGAAGAACACAAATGTGTAACTTAATAGTTTTATGAAACTTTTATACCTTTGAGCAAAGTATGTCAAGGAAGCACAAGCAGAACAACTGGATGGGACCTAAATGCCAATGGTGCTGCTATTTCTTGTATGCCTCATAGGACTCAGGAACTTCGCAAAGGCACTTAACATCATTTAGATATAAAAATTTTCGTCCACAAAGGTGAGCACAAACAGTAACATCCATGTCCTCAACAGTTGTTCGTTCCAACCATCCATCACACTCCTCAAGGGCCTCAAATCTCCACACACCAACAGTTCCATTGAAACTAAAGAAGCTGAAAAACACACCATTGACTTGCTATTCAACCTCAAAGTGGAACGATAAATTTATGTTCTATAATCTTGTAAGCAAATTCTTATCCTTTTTTATAAATGCCCACCTTGTTTGGACCAATGCTAGGTCATCATTCCCCTTGAAATAAGGAATTGTTTTCTTTAAGAAATTTGATGCTAGCTAAAAATTTGCATCAAAAATAGCAACAAACTTGTAACTCTTCACATAATCATAGCTCATTGCAGATTTCAAGTTTCCTGCCTTGTAGCCAGTACAAATAAAGTGATGTCTATATAATATATGCAGACTCTTTTGTTGCCATTTCTGTACTTCTAACTTGATAAAGAGCTGAACATCTAAATGATCAGAATCATCCAAAACCTAGACCAACATTCTTTCCTTTGGCCAGTCCATAATACAAACTATTGCAATAAATTATTGGTAAACCTTCCTTTCATTGCAGATAGGAATTTGCATTAACATCATCGGATAATCCTCTATATTTTCTCCTTCTACTCTTCGTACAGGGTACTCTATCACCGCTTTTGGTTTCACTCTCCTAAACTTGATCCGTAAACATCCAAGCATTAACACCACATGATCCACCAATTGAATTAAGAAAAGCATAATACAAACATTCGCCAAGCTCTGTAATGGTGGCAGCAAGTAATCAGCTCTGATTTCAAGCCACTTTGGTGTACACAAGTATAATGGTAGCCTCTGCCAATGCCATCAATGGTTGACTAAAATGCCATCCTTTGGAATACGCAAGTAACTCTAAGTAAAATAAAAGAAGCACAAGAAAGAGAAAAACTTTATGACACAGTAAAGCCTAGAAGTGGAAGAATCGAAAGGGGAATCAGCAGAAAAGATACAACAGTTGGCAGTACGAAAGAGGAGAATATAGGTGCTTGCCTAATTCCAAAGAAAAAAAATAGTTTGCTGGCAAAGCTCCTATCAAAAGGATCACACTCAGAGCAAATAAGGATGGCATAATTCTTTGATCCCTTTAAAGCAAATGAAAGAGTATACATCCTGGGTAATTATGTGCTAAAGTTCAGATTTGAGTAGGGACAATTTTCACTTTTGAGTAACAAGCTTGCCAACACCTTGCCAGTTCAAGGTTAGGATGAATGGTCAGATAAAATCTTGGCAAAGGCTACTAATGCTACTATACTTAAGGAGGCTAGAGTATTTGATGCTGTAAGAATTAGCTCCAAACTTCTCCAAGTAAGAAAAGAGAAAAAATTGGATGTATGGCGTGCTATCCTTGCTAGGTGGGTACTTTCTCTTATACCATGATTACGGCTTGAGGTGAATTCACGTTTACTCTAGAAAATATTTGTATCCTACTTCAGCTTCCTTGTTATGGTAAATATGACATTTCTTGCATCCAGCTTACTTCAGAAGAAAAAAATACCTGTCACTTCTTTCGCAGCTTGCTTCAAAGTCAAAGTAATAGCTCTAAAGTTATGAGATTTTCTAATTGGATTAGTCTTTTCTATCGTAAGTACAACTTTAAAAAGGACAAAGTTACAGATCCTACTTATCCAGATTACAAGTTCAAACTGAAAGCATTGTTGATTATGTGGTTGGCTCGACATGTATTTTCAAGTTATCCAAACGATGGAATTTCTCCCGCTTTGATTCTTCTAGCTATCAAGATTACTAAGGGATTGAGCTTTTCTCTTGCTCTCTGTTACCAAGGTTCCTTGTATAAGTGCCTGGACTTGTACCAATCCAAAACCATGGCCTCAGTCAGATAATATAGAGTTTTAACTTATGTGGATACTACTTTTATTCAGTTGTGTCTATGGGAAAGATTCAATTCTTATGCTCTCGAGCTTACTATATATAACTTATTTGGGATTTCTAACCCAGCGGTTGTTCAAAGGAATAACTACAGAGCTTGGGCATGGCTTGCTCGATCACCAAAAAGATGTATTCTTGAAGTGATGGATATGGCAGATGAATTTAACCCCAGATCATATGTCAAACCACTCAATGGGTATGGAAATCCTACTATTTTTTATGACTTAACTAATTCTCTAAATATACGAAAGATAAATTTTTGTCTATGGGTAGAGAGTTATGCATTACCTTGCATGACTAAAAATTCTAGCTTAAGGATTGTTAAAGATTCATATTCAGCAGAGATGTACCCTGTGTCTCAGGTAGCACGTCAGTTTCGTTATGATCAAGGAGTTCCTCCTACGCCTTTTAAGCTCAGTGAGACCTTTACTACTATTAAAGGCTCGATAAGGGAGCTTCCAGTTAAAAGTCCAACTGTTCCAGCCTTTGACAAAGTTGGCATGTATTCTTCCAATTAGATGGCTTATTGGGGTGTGTGCCTAGATAGGTGGAAGGCTTTTCTAAGGCCTTTATCCTACCTTAAAGATGAACTTAGACCCCATAACATTACCATTAAAGACATATCCTTGCATTTGCTCGATAAACCAAGGCAAAAAAACTTTTATAGCTGTAAATGTTGGCAATGATTTTAATGATGATGATAATGAAGATGATGATGGAACACTAATCCTTTATCGACGAAAGAGAAGTCATATTTCATCTCAGACATCTCAAGGAGTAAGATTACCCCATTTCTCTTTTTTTTTTAATATATATATACATTTTACTTTTCACTTCATAATTTTCTCTCTTGTATTTCTTGTAGGATGTATCAAGCACCTTTGAAGCTAACTTTGAAGCTAATGATCTTCAAGTGAATGAGATAAGGAAGCAAGTTGACACTGATAATGATTGTGATGGTATAGAGCACCGTGATGATGTGCACTTTGACATATCAGGTAATTTTGAGCAAGCAATTAATATGACTTCTTTTAGATCAAAGGATACCAAAAACAGATTTTATATTTATGATATCGCTGAGATGGATACCTTTCTTTCTTTACCACACCAAATAATAAACTGTATAGAGACTATTCAGTGTTAGGAAAGGCAACATACCGAAAACACTACTCAAGATGGTATAGGTGATGTTAAAGTTTCTGGTACTACACCAGTTACTCTTCCTACTTCTTCCTCCTTAGTATTAGGAGCTAGAAGTTCCAACCTAGTTCCTAGTACTTTTGGCATTACTTTTGGAACTACTTCTGGAATAGCTACTTTTGCGAAAGGTTCTACTTTCGGAGGTAATGCTTTTGGAACAAGTGCTCCATTTAGAGTAAGTGCTTTTGGACTAAATACTTTCATTTCACCTTTATTTCAAGCTTTTGGAACCACTACCTTTTCTGGTACTTTTAAAGAGGGTTTCCATGGTTTTCTCATTGTCTCTCAACACCAGAAGTACTTAGAAGACATTTATCAAAAAAAGGGTGAGTTTTGGAGTACTTGCATCCTACAATCCAAGAGATTTGTTTTGAGTGCACTATAGTACTTGGGTGATGCTTTAATAATTGTTGATGCTCCATGGTCAGATATTTCTACAACAAAATTGCAATAGATGTTGATTATTATGGATGATGCCACTAAGGTTAGGTTTAGACTATAGTGTTTTACTTCTTGTATGTCTAAGGGAAAAGCTATTCTTAGTATGCAGGTAGATCAGACCCAAGTAGAAACCCGCCTAGGTGAAGTTAACAGGAAGCTTACCTTACATAAGCAAGAGCTAGAGACATATCAGCATGAGCAACTGGAGTTGCAAAACCAACTAGACACTATTCATAATCTTCATAGTTCGAGCTTTTCTCAATAAGACAACATAATAGAATAAACTTGTTTAGTTTCAATATATTTTTTATTTATTTATTTATTATTATCATTTTTGAATCGAGTTATATTGAAACTTTTTTATTTATTAATAATGGTAATAATTTTTATTTATAGCCATGACAAACTTAAGTGAATGTTATGCACTCTTCTAAGTTTCTTTAAATCGTGTGACCAAAGGAAACTATCTACTTTCATTAGGAAGACCTTTGAATCTTAACCTAACACAAAATAAATTATTCAATCCTTCTAAACAAGAGCTCTGGCCAAGATATAAGAGATTATAGCTACAGCCAAAGGGAACTATTTACTTTCATTAGGGAGAATGTATCTCAACCTAAAATAAAGCAAATTATTCAACCCCTTTTTTTTTAATAAATGACTTAGGCTAATGTATGAGCGATCATTGCTGCGGTTAAAAGGAACTATCTACTTTCATTAGGGAGATTGGATCTTAACCTAAAATAAAGCAAATTATTCAACCTCTTTTTTTTTAAATAAATAACTTAGACCAATATATGAGCAATTACAACTGCGGTGAAAGGGAATTATCCACTTTCATTGGGGAGATTGGATCTCAACGTAAAACAAAGCAAATTATTCAGCCTCTTATTTTTTTAATAATGAATTAGGCTAATGTATAAGCGATTATCGCTGCAGCCAAAGGGAACTATCTGCTTTCATTAGGGAGATTGGATCTTAACCCAAAACAAAGCAAATTATTCAACCTTTTTTTTTAATAAATAACTTAGGCCAATGTATGAGCGATTATAGTTGTAGCCAAAGTAAACTATCACATTACAGCTGAAAATTTGAGCATAAACTCCTTGCTAGTTTGTAATTAATGTCATAGGCAATGTAAGCGTAGACAAAGTCAACAGAACATAGCCAAAATCTAAGCAATAGAGTTGAGCTGACATGCAATTCATCTTTTTTTTTCATAAATGAGCATAATAGTAAATCGACAACAATAGATAAGTACTACATGACATTAACCTGTATTAACAAAAATAAGTATAAAGAATTAAAGATAGAGTTTTGAATTCATATATAGAATTTCTTGATATATTAAAAGTTAATAGGTGCAGTAATGGCATCATTCTTCGGATTGATCGACTTGCAATAACCACTCCCATTCACTTCATGTACAATATAAGATTCTTCCCATTTTGGAGTAAACTAAGGAGCTGGGGTTCTTTTCTGATGTGTTCAGTAGCACAAAGGACTAGATCACCTTCTTTAAAATTTTTCTTTCTCGCTGGCTTATCATAAGCTTTGCTTAATCTCCTTTGATATATTGTGAGATTCTTCTTTGCTCTATCCTGTCTTTCCTTCAAAGCTTCTAATTCCAACATCCGTATGCCATCATTATCAAGTTTCGCATCTAGCGCTAGCCTTGTAGATGGAACTAGTATCTCTGTAGGAAGTACTGCTTCTACTCCATAAATAAATGGAAAAGGTGTTGCCTTCATAGGTTCATGTTTGGAAGTCCTGTAAGCCCATAGAGCTACTGGCAAGGCATTTTTCCACATCTTCGGATCTTCATGTACCATCCTACTTAATACCTTAAGCAACGTCTTATTAGTTGCTTCGGTTTGGCCATTACCTTTCGGGTAGTAAGGGGTTGACTTAAGATGATCTACATCATACAAAACAAATAAGTCCCTTATATTACAGTTAATGCAAGGCGTTCCATTGTCTGACAAAATTCTCCATGATATTTTAAAATGATAGATAATATTTTTTTATGAAATTAGGTACTGTAGGACCTTTTGATTTCTTCAAGTGGATAGCCTTTACCCATTTTGTAAAGCATTCTGTTGCTACTAATATCCAACTATACCCCTTAGAAAGAGAATTGATAGGTCGAATTAGATCAAATGCCCAAGTGTAGAAAGGCCAACGAGTGGCAATGTTATGGAGTTTTACTGCTGGAGCATGTATGACATTACTGTAGATCTGGCATAGATAACACGTCTTTGCATGGTGTGTAGCATCAGCCTCCATTATTGGCTAGTAATATCCCAAGTCTAAAAGCTTCTGATATAATTTCCTACCCTTTTCATGCTCTCCACTACTCGCACCAAGTACTTCATTTAGTAATGGGCTTACTTTAGTTGGAGAGACACACTTTAGAGGTTTCCCAAAAAATAAAACTCAAAATAGGTCATTCTCATTAAGAAGAAAATGTTGAGCTCCCTGCTTATGTTGTTTAGCATCTTGTCGATTAGTTGGAAGAGCTCTATTTCTAAGATATTCAATATAAGGCATACACCAATGTCCAGCACTTCCCACAAAATGACATTCATGTATATCTGGTGGTTCAGAACACCTCTTACAAGACTTTTGCAGTTGCAAAGCATCCTTAGCCATGGTTGGCCAGAAGTAACCCACTCTTTGTAGTTGATGATGCAACGGTGGACCTTCCTCCCCACACCACTACTCATGAGCTGCTTCTAACCTTTCTTTTGCCTCATTTGTTGAAACACGTCTTGCTAACACTCCATCAACATCTCTATGATATAGTACCCTATGAATTAAAATAAAATGCTTCAAATTTGGAATATTTACAGAAATAGGTTCAAGTAATTTATTGATAATATGTGCTCGTTAATCTTTATCATCATTACAGTCTTGGGGCTAAAGTAACTCACTAAATGGACAAGGTAAATTCCTTCTAACCACTGACATAGCGATGTTCTGCTTCTCTTTCGGAATATGAATCTTGGTAGCCAAGGTAGCAATTACATCAGCATACCTATTTATAGCTCTTGGGCTATGCTCACATCTGATAGTATGAAACTTCTTCCACCAAGTTTGCACAAGAGTTCTACAAGAAGCAATCATAGGTTCCTTCAGAGCAAACTCACCATTAGCCTACTTAATAATCAAATTAGAATCTCCATAGATGCATAAGTTATCAATCCCAATAGTAATTGCTGCGAACAACCCTAAAATAAAAGCTTCATGCTCTGCTTGATTATTGGTGCAACGAAAATCCAACTTCAATGCCAAGGAGATTGGTTCTTTACCCAATTTTGAAGAGTTTAACTCTAGATCCAAAATTAAAGAGTTTCATTCTCTACTTGACTCATCATCCAGGATATTGACTGTGCTACCAGAGGCATCAAACTATGCTAGCATCTCTTCCATGACCTGTTGAAGAGCCATCAAAATACAAACTCTATTCCACTTCCTTTGCATCCACAAAGCATACTTTTTCATGCAATTTGCCAAGAAAAGAATCTGGTACAACCTCATCATGTTGATATGGAAAATAAGCTAGAAAATCTTATAATGCTTGAGACTTTATGTCCTTTGGTTGAGAAATTAATATATCAAACTCACTCAACAACAAAAGCTGCTTTGCTATCCTTCCTAATAGAGCTGGCTTGGAGAGTAAATGCTTAATAGGATCAGACTTAGTCACCATAATGAGTTTATGAGCTAGAAAGTAGTGATGAAGTTTTTTAGCAGCAAACACTAAAGCAAGACAATATTTCTGCGTTGGTGGGTAATTCAACTCACTACCATGCAAGCATCTACTCAAGTAGTACACAAGTTACTTTTACCCATCAACTTCTTGTACCAATAATACACCTATAGAGTTGGGAGTATAAGTGAGGTACAACATCATTGGTTGACCCTACACTAGCACCATCATTGTTATTGGAAAACTCAAGATCTGTTTGATCTTCTCAAAAGCTTTCTATTATTGTTCACTCCACACAAAAAGAACTCCCTTTTTCAACAGGCTTTGAAAAGATGTGATTATTTCTCCAAAGCTAGAATGAATCTCTTGATGAATGAAACCTTTGCCAAGAGACTCTTGAGTTGCTTCTAATTTTCTAGTGAAGGCATAGACTGGATAGCTTTTACTTTTGTTGCATCAATATCTATACCTTTCCTATGTACCATAAAACCCAAAAACTTTCTAGTAGTAACACCAAAAACATACTTTAAAGGATTCATATGAAGTTTGTACTTTTTACACCTATCAAACACCCTTTTTAAATCTTCTAAGTGATTGAAGACTTTCTTGGACTTCACCATAATGTCATCCTCATAATCTTCCATGCAGTCATGCATCATATCCTGAAAGATTGTTGTCATAGCACGTTGATAAGTTGCCCCTACATTCTTTAATCCAAACAGCATAACTATGTAACAAAAGTTACCAAATGGAGTTCTAAAAACTATATTCTCTGTATCACCTGGAGCCATCTTAATTTAATTATATCCGTAGAACCCATCCATAAATAAGAACATTTTATGACCAGCGATAGCATTAACTAGAGTATCAATGTTTGGGAAAGGAAAATCATCCTTGGGACATGACTTGTATATCCCTAAACGCAACACACATCCTAATTGTTCTATTTTTTTCTTTACAGGCACAACATTTGCTAGCTAAGTAAGATGATGTATAGGTTTGATGAAACTTACCTTAAGCAACTTATTTATCTCCTCCTTAATTTGAGTCTCCATTTCATGTCAAAACACCCTAGCTTGTTGCTTAACAAGTTTACTTCTAGGAGAAATATGCAATTCATGAGTAATAAGGCTCTCATCCAACCATGGCATTTCTTCATTAGTCCAAGCAAACACATCTCTATTCTCCTATAGAAGCTGAACTAATGAAGTCTTCTATTCCTTTGAAGATTTTTTATTATGAGTAAAGGTCTTACCTGTTCTCCTTCCCTTGCCATATTGATCTCTTCTAACTCATCACCTTGGGGCTTTGGCTATTCTATAGCCTATTCTAGTGCTTATACTACCTCTTGCATCTTCTCATTTATGGGTTGCAGTTGGAAACAAGACGGCTGTTCATCAGATGATTCCCACAGTATGGAGTTAAAAAAAGGTTTTTCTCCTAACTCTATGTCCCATCATAAGTAATACACTATCTTTCCATCTTTATGTGTATATGAGTTGACTCTAGTATCTTGTACTCTTTTCTTCACTTTTTTACTTGCACTTGCATTCCCATGCTTTCTTTTTCCTTTCGGTGTTTTTTTTTCTTCTTACCTTTTTCATCCTTCTTCCCTATATACTCTTCCCATTTTAAAAGTGAAACCCTAATACGTCTAGTAATAGCAGTTTCTCCCTCTTCTGCTACGTCCTCAAAGAAGGAAGCCTCTGTATAGTTCACCTTATTCCATTCAAAAGATGCCTTAGTGGTAGGAATAAAATTTCTTTCCCTTTCCAATAACCTTTGATACATTGATGACGTGAAGAGGGAATGATGTTATGAGTGTGTAGAAACTTTCTCCCTATGATGATATGATAGGCCACATCTGCATCAATTACATGAAAGCAGGTTTGATTTTGAACAGGCCCCATTTTAAAATTCACTATTATATGTCCCAAAGTTTTAATCTTCTTACTATCGCACGAAGTAATGGTTATGGGATACCGTAAACTCTTAACATCTATCTTCACTACCTTCAAAGTAGACAAAGGCATAAGATTCATAGATAACCTATCATCAATAAAGTTTCATTTAATAGGATAGCCATTTATACTACTCTCCACATAAAGAGGCTTATTATGGTAGGGGTGTAGCGTGCACATGTTTACCTCTGTAAATACTATTATATTTTCATATCTAGAAAACATTTTCCCCATAAGTTTTCCTCCTAAATTACACTCTCTATATTGTTCACCAGCAAACTTTATTAGTGGCAAAGCTGCTTTCCTTCTGGATTTCTTCAAAAATCCTAGATGATCAAAGAAATGTTTGAAGTTTAATGTTTTCATGAGAAAGTTTGCAATAGAAAAAGTAACCATTTCTGTTGCCTTTACATCTTTAGACTGAGTATTCATAGGAGTGGAGTCATCATTCTATGCATGACTAATAGTATTCACATACTCTCTTACATTCTAATGAGCTGGTAGAGGATTGTTCTGAACCCTGTCCTTCCCAATGACAATTTCCCTAGCCTGGACTCTCTGGTGAAATATTTTGCAAAGGTTTCTAAACTTCATAATTGGATGACCTACCCTTCCATGGAAATCATAATACCTTGGGTTAACTTTTTTCTTGGGGGTTGGAGGTCTTGGCACATGAGGCATATTACCATCCCTAATCCATTCTTGAAAAAAAGCTTTCACTCTGTCTACTTGAACCGGGAATGGAAGTGGTAGGTCAACACCATTATCTTGCCTCCTTCTGAGGTTATCCCTCCTGGGACATATGTTAGGCCATAATAGACCTCTTCTTTCCCTTGTAGCTCCTCTTTGGATGGCATTAACTGTAGGAGTACTCCTTCTGAAGAACTTATTACTTTCCCTTTTGTCTTGTTAAAGTATTATTGGTTCTTCTGGCAGCCTCCACAAGTGTAGCAAGTTTGGTAGGGGTAAGTTCTCTAAATGCGCCCTATATTCATCAAACATCCCCTGTATGCACACCTTTACTAACTCTTTCTCATCATGTAAGTCTTGGATGTCCAACACCCTTTCCCTAAAATGTTAATTGAAATTTATAAGATCTTTCTTTTGTTTTTGATGCTCTCTTTCTAAATCAATCAACGAGGCCTTTTCCTGAGTAGAAAAGAATTTTATGCCAAACATTCTACACATTTGGCTGCATGACTCCACGAAGCCAAGAGCAAGGTTAACATACCATGTGCACGCCTTATCTATTAGTGACTTAGAAAATTCTTTTAGCTTTAAATCATCATCCAGTCCAGCAACCCCTAATGTCTCTACAAACTTCATAACATGCTCACGAGCATCACCAAACTTTCCATTAAACTGCTTAAACTTAGGACTAGTGTAGTCTTTTAGGTATGGTTTAGCAGCTACCTTAGCAACGTATGAAAACTTAAAATCAAACTCAAAAAAACTAAGGCTTTTGCTCTTTTGATTAAGTAACCTCTCGAGCTTTTCTTTCATAGCAAAGGTTTGAGTCTCAATGGTCTATGCCACTGATATGGAAGTTTCACCTTCGGTTCGATTTCCAGTGGAAGTAGTTTAGGTGTTGGCATTTAGGGTATGGATAGCAATGTTGTTTAGGCCAAGAGTTCTATGGGGTACAGGGTT
>JBBYHM010358937.1:0-21298 GCA_038381775.1 Adansonia rubrostipa | reverse complement strand
GTGGCTTTGTTTGTGGTAGTTTAGGATCTTGATGTTTTTCTTGGTGCCTACATGCTGTTTGGTCAACTAAGCATGTTACTTTGCATTTTCATCAACATAACAGCCTCTGTCTATGTGACCTTGCCATGTTCTTTCCACATTCACATCTGTATCTCATGTTTAAAGCATGCATCTTAATATGTCATATGTGTGACCATACATTTCCTAGCAGCTTAATAGGTTCCATGAAACAAAAATGCCTTTTTTTAGCATATTCATCCTAAGTATGTTTATGCATCTGTATATTATCTCCATGCATTCTTTTTATCTTTTCTATGAAAAATTTCATCTTTGCTTGTGTATATATGTTCTCAATGTTCTATATTATGTTTATGGCACTTTGCTTGTGTTGAGATGTTTGTTTGAATGCTAGAAAACCCAATTTCAAAAAAAATCCCCAAGTTAAGCACATGCTATCTCCCACACATGGAGAATAACATGAGCTTAAGATTTTTATGAAGTTGGTTTTCCAACCTTGGGGGCAAAGCAATTATTCAGTTTTGGATTCATGAAACAATGAGTATAAGAATACTGGTTTTCAAAAAATGAAATGAAGTTTTTTAGTTGAAAAATGTGAATCCTTAGTCCTTAGCCAAACACCCTAATGATGGCATTGTCAATGGGTTATCCCATCGCCCTAAACTACTTTGGGATTATGGAATTAACTTGTGACACCTATGTCAACTCTCATCTTGGTTACAAATGTTCGAACGTCCATGGTCGAGCTCAACCTAATGAAAAAACCAAAAATATTGAACACCTCTCGTGTTTTGTTCTGGCAGCATAGTGGTCTAGTTTTGAAAAATTATTTACAAATCGAAAATGATTTATTCGGAATGTATTTGTGTTTTTCCCTTGAAGGGTTTCGAATTAACTTTCCAACAATATCTCATTTACCTTTAGATCATCTTGGATGAAATAGTTACGATTTTTTGAATCTTCGCTGCTTGGAACCCTTAGATCCAGTGAGCAGTTTACTGTTCAAGCTGTTCCGGCCCAACAAAGAACATTTTTGAATCCCTTGAATATTTTTCCCATAGAGTCCATGAAATTCCCTTTCCGAAAAGGTATTATTCTCATTTTAATAATTCAAGATGAACTTGCAATGATTTTTCAAAGTTTGTCATACCTTTACCCTATACATGCTGCTAGTGTTGAGTCAAGTTGAAATTCAAAAATTAATTCTGCCTAAAAAGTGATTTTCTAGGATTTTTGGAATATTTTTACATTAATCCTCATCGAGTTATCTTTCTAATGGTACCTCGTGTACCCACCGGGACCCTCGGATAAGCTCAAAATAAATTTAGAAAGAGAAATGATGCAATGCTGTCCTCTATTTCTAACCTAATTTTTGAAACGTTTTTATTGAGGCATTCAAATGCCTCATGATCTACTCGGCTTATTCCCAGGACCTAAGCCCTTTAGACTCGGACCAAGGCTAAATAAAAGAGTATTTTAGCCAAACCTTTGGCTCTCGATTTTCGAAGATCCCCTTATCCAAAAAAATGACCCATTCTTTTTGAACGTCAAAAATTTTTATTTTCGGGGATACTCTAACCTCATTACTCTGAGGGATACTTTAACCCTAGGTTTACCTCAAAATGACATCAAATTTTCATTTTTTGGGATACTCCAACCCTATTACTTCAAAGGGATATTCCAACCCTGCTTTTACCTTAAAATGACATAGAATTTCCATTTTTGGGGAACTCCAACCCTACTACTCTAAGGGGATACTCTAACCCCACTTTTACCTCAAATCCACTATCAAACTTTCATTTTTAGGGATACTCTAACCCCACTCTTCTAAGGGGATACTCCAACCCCGTTCTTCATATATTTTTTAAAATTCACGCTTTTCTCTCTCTTGGGTCATCAAAACATTTTTCTCCTTAAATTCTCATCGAATCTGACTAAGTCTCAATGTTGTCTTCTCATTTATTCATTAATAATCGAAGACAAGTATGAGATACATCTCGATCATCCCTTTTGTTTATGTATTTTGTGTGTTTATTTTTTTGTGGATTTATTTTTTGTTTTTTTTCTTACATCTCGATCATCCTTTTTGTTTATGTATTTTGTATGGATTTATTTACTGTTTTCTTTCCAATCTTATTAATATGTTTCCTCTTGTAGCGACCTCAAGCATTTATGCTTCAAAAATCGATTTCAAAATCATAAAATGATATCTCATGTCGGTATCTCTTTAGTGCCAAGCATGAAATATTTGATTTTTTAAACCCATCCGAAAATCATTTTCATTAAAAACCCCTATGTTTCTCAACTCTCTGAGGCGTGTAGGTGATAAAATTTTTATTAAAACCTAGACTTGTATCTCTACAAAATTTCATGCATTAGAGGGAATTATATTTAAATAATGATAAAAATGGAATCGAGGAAATCGATATTTAAGTAAGATATACTTAGATTGTACCAAATTTTGGGTGTCATAAGGGTGCTAATCCTTCCCCACACGTAACTAACTCCTGAACCCAAAACAACGAATCTCTGGTATTATTTTCAATAGGCATTTGGTCATTCCTAACTTAAAATGATCGGTGGCGACTCCAAGTTTATGGCTACTTCGTGATGGCCATCCAAAACTAGTCGGATGAGCGATTCATCAAATGATCTTTTACTTTTTCATGTTGAACATCAAAATATTTTTAAGTCGAGCGCACTTTAGCCTTTCGAATCGTCCAAAAGTTTGTAAAGGTCGAGCACATGGAATGTCGACAGCTTGGCAACTCCACTAGGGACAAACTTAGAGAGTTGGCCTATGACTAGCTTTGTCTTGCTTGGTCTTTGGTTCTTATAACTATTTAGATATAATTTCTTCTCTTTTTTGCCTTCTAATCTTTTACTTTTTATGCCTTTATTTTGTGATTCTTTTTTAGGGATCACTTTCTTTTTGAATAAATGTTAATTTGAATAAGTATGGTAATATGAAGTAAAATAAAAAGGTTTGATAGTTTTCCCGACACACACCGTGCACTTTCATTTTGTATTAGATTCCCACCGAACACCATGGTGAGGCTAGGATCCTAATTATTAGGAAGAAGTGAGCCATCCGCCTTTGTGAGTAACCCTTCGTGTAGGCATGGCAAGACCTTCTGGGATATAAATTACCTATTTCTCATGAGTAACCCTCTGCATTTGTATAAGGAAATACATCCATCGAGTCAAACCCATTCCGCCAAACCTGCGATGGGCCCAGGATCGGGATGCCTCGGCTATCTTTATCGAATGAAAGAGTGATTCGGATACCTATTTAGGTGTCTACTTAAACTCACATAGGTAGCCCTACGAGCTAAACCATGTTAAACCATACCGAAATGCTGATAGAATAACCTGAAGAATAGGATCACTTGGGGAAACATTTCTTATCTTTACTCCTAATTACCATTAGTTACACAGGTAATGATGGGTGAATGTTGACACCCACATTTATCTTTTTATTTCATAGGATATGCTGTTATGTTTGACAGTAAATCCTCTTTTAATAAGTGGGTAAGGACAAGTGAATGCCATTACCTGCAATGCCATCTTGAAATAGTCGTATCTAACCAAGATAAGCCATCATGCTACCACAACGATGGCTTAGCATGTGTAGTGATGAATGAACATCACCGTCAGATGGTCAATCTTAATCTTTGCAAGGTTTCATGTTACTTTGTGAAGAGATAATTTTAATACAGGTATGCTGGTATGCTGCCTGTTCAATGCCTTAACATTGGTAATCATCTTATCTGCCCCTTGGCGTCGTACAGCTTATTCTAGGGGCAAATTTGTGTGATTCTTTCTATTTCTTACCTTTTGCCCATTATTTCGTATAGGTTACTAACTCATTCTAGTTTTGCTTTTCTTTTTCACCATGCATCATTTCATCATAATTACTATCATCATGGGACAATGGGCTCTGATGGGTTAGTATTCACTAAGGGGTATCTGTTATGGAGCAACAGTCTGCCTCAAAGTTGAAATCTTTCAAGGAAGTTTGAGGCTAGTTTGAGTGACGGCAACGTAAAGATAGGGACGCCCTCCAACCCAAGTATAACTTGACAACACATGAAAAGATCAAAATAGGGTATCATCAGAACGACTGGCAAGATCTGAAATATATATAGACCAGTTGGGATAATACAAAGAAGGAATCATTCACGAAGAGATACGAAGATATTGCCCTTTTACTCCAGGTCCATTTGGATGTTAATTTGCTACAGGTCGCTTCCCAATTTTAGAACCCCGCATATCGATGCTTTACCTTCAACCAAAAGAATTTGACCCCTACAGTAGAGGAATATACCTCGTTGCTCTACATCGAAAGGCCAAGACAGATAGAATATATTACAAGGCATTAAACCCTTTAACTCTTAAAAAAAATTGGCCTAGATTCTCAGTGCACCTAAGACGTGGATTTGGGGTCACATCAGGAAGAAAGAAAACAACAAGTGCATTTCATGGGCTAGTTTAAAAGAGGCAATGGCATATACCGTTGATGTTCAGAAAATGCAAGATATATTTGCTTTGGCGATATATGGCCTAGTCATTTTCCCGAAGACACTAGGCTATGTCAAAGTGACGATAGTGGATCTCATTTCTCAATGATGTTGCAATATTAACCTAGCACCTACTATCATCACTGAAACCATCCGACCCCTTAATTTTTGCAAGAAAATGAGGATAAGATGTTTCATTGGTTTTGCACCTATGCTGCACCTGTGGCTTGTTAGCCATCTTTGCTTGGAAGAAAAAAAGAGGCCATACAATTTCTTCCCTCACTTTAGTCATATCTCCAAAGTCCTCGAGAAAGAATGGCTTCACAAAAAGTTCGAAGAGAAATGGATCCAAAAACTTCAGAATCTCAATGGGGATAAAGTGACATGAAAGGCTACTTGGTTCTCGCCATAAACCATTATGTACGAATGTGGGGAGTATAATTGTGTGCTACTCATTGGGTTATGGGGAAGTACCAGCTATGCACTTATTTTTATCCTTCAATAATTTTTGTATCGGCAATTTGCCCTTTTTGTTAAAGACCTAGAGGCATGCCACCTCGAACATGGCGAGCTGGATTATAAGTAAAAAATTCAGTTAGCCTTTCATGCTTAGAGACAAACTCATTGCATGGAAGACATTAGATAGAAAGCAGTGTGACCCCAGGGTATAATGAATGGAAAATAAGCTACACCAATGATGTATAATGAATGGAAAATAAGCTACACCAATGATGCCTTGCCTTCGTCCGCTGTTGTATCTGTAGATAAAGAATTCCCTTATGAAATCGAATTGCTTAGATGGGAATTCAAACAAGAAAAGACAACCCTTATCAAGGAAATTGCTTGGCTAAAGGAGCAAAAGAATCAATTGGAGGTAGACCTTTATATATGTAAAGGTGAAGTAAAACTAGTTGATAAGGAGAAGAATCATCTCAAAGAAGATCTCAAAAGTCTAACAAAAGACTATATGGTCATCAGTAAAGAAAACAAATCACGATGCCAAGGCAGGTTTTCAATTGAGTGGAGAACAGAAATTGCCACCCTAAAACAAGAACTACATTAGTGGAAAAAAGTGGCTAAAGATAGTAAAAAGAAGCTTGTCAGAGCTGGAACCCTCACCTTAACTTATCAAAAGAGAAATGTACGGTTAGAAGCTCAAGTTCAAGATTTGAGAGCAAATTAGATTGAGAAGGAGACATTAACAGTCAGGGTTCAAAGGTTAGAGCAATCTTTACAAGCTCGCCAAAACTTGGCAGATGAATTAATACGAGCCTGAGAACAGCAGGAGCAAGAATGGCAACAAATAATTGATCAGGCACACCAAAATTATCAGACTCATCATCATCATCTCACTGAACAAATTAAGGTAGCTCAGTTGGAGGCCAAATATATGATGGACGCGGCTTGATCTCTCACATGTAGCATCTTACCCACTAGAGCTCACAAACAACAACTGCTGTATTTCTTAGAACATGTGATTAAACAATGTAATCATGCTAGATGTTTTTTGAGTGTAATCATATGTATTTAAGAATTTGATTGTTTCAATGAAAGACGCTATTGGTGGAGCTATTTCCTAATCCAATTGTCCCTCTTGCATTTGCATCAATAATAATTTTTCTTTTTCTGTTTTGCATCAATAACAAATTTCTTTTTCTGCTTCATGAATTCATATCCATCTTCATGTCATGTAGTGACACATTCTAAAGGTCTAATCCATGAATAATCTGAAGTAAAGGTGTCCCAAAACATGGAATCTTCAGTTCACCATTGCTATAACACTCGTACCCATTGTAAAGCCTTGAAGAGCGATCATCAATCCTGCATTGAGCGACTAAAACTCATGTATAGAGAATCTTAAGAACAATCAGCCTGTAAGAATGAAGAACTTCAATCTCAAATGGCAGAATTGACAAAACTATTATCTGAAGCTTTAAAGGATAAACAATAAACAAGCACCATCGACACTGGCAAAGGACTGGCCAACCCTAAAATAATTTGAATAATGGTACCGAGGCTACTAATGTGCATGAACAACATCCCCCAGCAACAAGAATTCTGTTGACTCAGCCATTCATTTATCTAGGCTCTTCGCTCGCTATACCTATAGTACCAGCCCTTGACAAAAAAGCAGAATAAAAAAGGGCAAAAAGTTCTTCAAAAAATGATGAAGACTTAAACAAATACCAATCTCTAGAGAAACATCTTTGTGCTGTTAAGGGAAGTGATAAATTTGGAATTGTAAATGCGAAGGCTTTAGAACTGGTCTCTAGTCTCGTCATTCCGTATAAATTCGAAGTGCTAGAGTTTGAAAAATATAATAGGACCATAAATCCCACTATCCATCTTCAGATGTATTGTTGTAAGATGATCGAGTATGAGGAAAATGAAAAATTGCTAATCCACTGCTTCCAAGATAGTTTAACTAGGGCAGCTCTCTGATGGTATATAGGGCTAAACGCTATAAGAATTCAAACATGGATAGATCTGGCTCGTGCATTCCTCAACCAATATAAGTACGTATCTGATTGGGCCTCAGATTGTCTCCCTCATAAACATGGAGAAGAAAGCCTCTAAGAGTTTTAGGTAGTATGCCCAAAGATGGAGGGAGGAGGCAGCTCAGGTTTAACCTTCATTAATTGAAAATGGAATGACATTATGTTCGTCGGCACTTTGAAAGCTCCTTACTATGAGAAGTTGGTTGGAAACGCCACAAAAAATTTTGCTGATATGGTTATATCAGAGGAAATGATTGATAATGCCATCAAAAGTAGGAAAATATCTATGGGAGAATCATTTGGGTCAATTAAGAAACCAACAAATAAAGGAAAGAAAAATAAGGTAAATGTTATCTGTTGCAGCACCATAAAATTCCCTCAAAATCCATGTTCAGCTCAAGGGATATATGCCCTAAATATGTTGTATCTGGGTTTTAGCCCCCACCAAATGACATCAGCAGTTCACTCTACTGGGATTGCTCCAATAGTCACCCTCACACTAAATCCTATTCAAAACACTCCTTCAAGCATGCAACCTTGTAGCACAAACAATGCTGAAGCCCCAAGTAATCATTAAGCACCCCGAGAAAGGGAATATTTTGACCTTTACCATACTCATATAAAGAGATCTACAATTTCCTATTAGTCGACTGATTGGTTGCCCTAGTATTTTTGGACTTGAAATCTCCACCATACCCCAGCTGGTATGATGTGAATGCTTATTGTGAATACCATGCTAGAGTTTTGAAAAGAGGCATAATCAAAATAAAGCAAGGGCTTGAACCGAATATTGGGGCCAACCCACTCCCTAATCATACAGAACCGAAGGTAAATGACGTGATTGATGGGAAAGCTTGTTAGATCAAAAGAGATGTCATAGAGGTCAAGACACTAATGAGTAGAGTGTGGCAAGCATTCAGGGAAGTTGGGATAGTGAGCTTAAGAAAGGAAATCACGAAGTTCTCTTGCAACTACTGTGCTCAAGGGCATGATTTACAGCAATATTCGTCATTCTTAAAAATGGTCCAAGGAATAATGGACTGATTGGAGATAGAATTTTGCGAAAAATGTCATGAACTGACTTATCCATCCGTTCACGTTATCGAAGCGGAGAAAGTAAATGGTGATGGCATCTTGATCTGACTTTCTCTTATGAGTACGGAGAGGCGGCCAAATGAAAACTTTAGGCATTACGCTTCTAGGTGGATGGATAAGGCTGCCCAAATTCAACTACTATTGATAGAGAAAGAAATGATCATCAGGTTCATTGGCACAGTACAGTCACCATACTATAAAGAAGTGGCAAAAAGAACCCCTAAAAGCTTTGCAGACATAGTCATACTTTATGGGATAATGGATGAGGCTTTGAAAAGAGAATCAAACAAGGGCAAGATGAGAGGAAAAGTCAAAACAACACAACAATCGAGGTTCAACAAAGGAGCCAGCTCATCTTAAACCTTTGCAAGTGTGGAACTAGAAAGGTTTATTATTGAGCAAGATTATGAAATCGTGAAAAATATGGAAGAGCTCAGAACGCCAATGAGCACAATTTGGCAGATTCTAGTAAAGGCCAAGTTAGTTAATGGGGTTTAAAAAGAAAAAGGAAAGAGTTGGCAACTTTTTTGATTTCCATACAGTATATGGTCATACACTCCAGATGTGTAAAGAGTTTCGTGCCATGGTCCAAAAAATGATGAAGAAAGGTAGCATCAAATTTTATGATGAGAAGTAGACTTTAACTAATTAACCCGTAGATGCATTTCCATCCGTCAAGCCCATAGAAGGGGATAGGGATAATCCCTCATATGGCATCGAAAGACCACTGATCTTGTGTGATAATCGATCGTGTCCTCAAGCCATTTCTACCCATGTGCACTAAGGATGGTCATTTAATTGCCATCTCTATTCCCCTACAAAGACAACAAGGTTGTTCCCTATAACTATGAGAGTAAAACCTTGATTATCGCAGAATCTAGTCAACTAGCCTTAAATATTGATCTTTCAGGGGTAAGCCACTTAACTCAGAGTGGTAGGTGTTATGCGCCACTAGCCTTAAGAGATGAAGCTCAATAAGAAGATACTAGCCAGAATCTTCAAACACTTAAGTCTATAACTAAAGGGCTAAATTCAAAAGTTACCAAGGAATCGATAAGTGAGAAAGAAGTAATGAAATTTCTTAAGTTCATCAAACATAGTGAATACAATATCGTGGATCAACTAAATAAGCAACCTGTCAAAATATCCATGGTGTCACTTTTGTTGAACTCTGAAGCTCATAGAAATACAATCTTAAAAGTTATCGAGCTTCATTGTGAGTGAAAAAGGAATAGAATTGGACCCTGACAAGGTTAGGGCCATTCAAAGCTTTCCACCATCTCAAACCCCAAAAGAAGTGAAAAAGTTTTTTAAAAAGATTGAACTATATAGCTCGATCTATATCTCAATTGATTGACAATTGTGACCCAATCTTTTGGCTACTTTGTAAACAATATCCCAAAAGAATGGAATGGAGAATGTCAAAAAGCCTTCGATAAAGTACAGTAGTAACTTTCAAGCCTTCAAGTGCTTATGCCTCCAATCCCAGACAGACCTTTAATTTCATATCTATTAGTTTTTGATAGTTCGATGGGCTGTGTATTAGGTCAGCATGATGATTCAGGAAAGAAAGAACATGCTATCTAATATTTAAACAAGTTCACAAAATGTGAGAATAACTACTCGATAGTAGAAAAGCTATGTTACGTTCTAGTTTGGACAGCCAGGAGGTTACGACAATATATGTTATACCACACTACATGGTTGATCGCCAAACTGGATCCTGTTAAATACTTATGTGAAGCCCCTAAATTGTTAGAGAGATTGACAAAATGGTAAATCCTACTTTCTAAATATGATATTGTATATGTGAATCAAAGGGCCATTAAAGGTTACGTAATCATAGATTTTTTGGCTAGTCGAGAAACAGATGATTATCAATCTTTGGACTTTTAATTCCCCGATGAAGACCTAATGTGCATATCCAAGGTAGGAGATGCAATCATAGCGATCACCTTGGAAAATGTTTTTTGATGGTGATTCAAACGCATTAGGGCAATTTTAATCTCACCTGAGGGAAGCCATTATCCTTTCATTGTGTGATTGAGCTTCGACTGCACTAATAATATAGCTGAATATGAGGTTTGCATCATAGGACTCTAAGCCGCCATCGAAAGGGGCATCCAAACCTTATGAGTGTTTGGAGACTCTACCCTTATTATTTACCAATTAAAAGGGGAATGGCAGACATATGACCCCAAACTAACTCATTATAAAAGTTTAATCTCAGAACTGAGAAAAGAATTTGATGATGTTAGCTTTTGATATTTACCTCAAGAAGAAAATCAAATTGCTGATGCCTTAGCCACCTTATCATCCATGTTTAAGGTCAATCGAAAGTCAAACGTCACCCCTATTCAGATGAGCATTCATTTAGCACTGGCATATTGCTAGAATATCGAGGAAGAAAAAAATGGTTTGCCTTGGTCTCATGACATCCTCTAGTATATCAAAAATCAACAATACCCGGATCATGCCACCAAAAATAATAAAAAAACCATACGAAGAATGGCTGCAAACTTCATTTGGGATGGCGGAGCGCTATACAAGAAAATTTGGGACTAGGTATTACTGCAGTGCATGGACACCTCATAAGCTAAAAGAATCCTTGATGAGGTTCATGAAGGGATCTGTGGAATGCATGCTAATAGACATCGCATGGCAAAACAAATCATGCGATTAGGCTATGCCCTTAAATGCCACAAATGGCAAATTTATGCAGACAGGATTCATGTCCCTCTAGTACCATTGCATATTATGCCAGCCCCATGGCCATTTTCTATGTGGGGCATGGACATGATTAGACTATTCAACCCTAAGGCCTCTAATGGACATCGTTTCATCCTAGTTGCTGTCGACTATTTCACTAAGTGGGCGGAGGTAGCTTCTTACGCTAACGTCACTAAAGCTATCGTATGCTAATTTGTGATGTGGGACATCATCTTTCGATATGGCTTCCCTGAGCAAATTATTATGGACAGTGCGCGTAATCTAAAAAATAAAATGATGCAAGTAATATGCTCTTAGTTTAAAATTTAGCACTAAAATTTTGTCCCATATCGTCCAAAAATGAATGGGGTTAGCCAACAAGAATATCAAAAAGATAATCCAAAAGATGGCCGAGATGTACAAAGATTGGCATGAAAAGTTGCCCTTCGTATTACATGCTTACTGCACAGGAATACAAACTTCTATGGGTGCTACACTGTTTTCCTTAGTCTATGGCATAAAAGTTATTCTACCTATTGAGATGGAAATCCTGTCACTCGCCTTTCTCACTTTTTGAAAATCAATACGTGTACACCTAGTCTTAATACCATCTCCATAAATCGGTCGCTAGTTGATGTGATTAGCTCGATTAGTTCGAGTGTGAGTATCTCTGATCAAACGGTGCCCTTGACAAGCACTCCAGGACCTACCAACGCTCATGAAAACCTAGGTCGGTCGGTCCTCCAATCCTAATGGAAGCACAACTTAAAGATGCCAAATGGGTTAAAGATCGATTTGAGCAACTTAATCTTATCGAAGAGAAAAGAATCAAAGCCATCTGTCATGGGCAAATGTATCAAAAGCGCATGATGAGAGCCTATGATAAAAAGGTTTGTGACTTGGTGCTTAAGCAAATTCTCCTAATCCATGAAGAAGTTCACAAAAAATAGACCCTAAATTAGGAAGGACCATACGTGGTGAAGCGTGTATTCTCTGGAGGAGCTTTAATCTTAACCAAAATGAATGGCAACGACCTGCCCAATCCTGTGGACTTTAATTTTGTAAAAAAATACTATGCCTAAAAGGACTTTAAGATGAAAACCCGAAAGGGCATTCTATTAGTCCTTTGCCCACCATTCTCCAAAAATAAAAAATAAAAAACAAAAAAACCAAAAAAAAAAACCAACTTAAGTCAAAACCCAAAAGGGCGGCCTAAGTAACTAAACCTATTTAAACTAAGTCAAGCCCAAACCATCATCAACTTCAAACCAATTTTCCCCATATTCATAACTCTGACCAAGACATCAAATCATAACTTAACCTATCTGTTCGATACTGACCAAACCTCATCTGCACCTGTACTTGGAAAATGAAAACTAACCAACTTTGAGGCCTCCATCCCACCATGGGATAATCTAAAGAATCTTATTATGATTTAGCCAATAACATAAGGATCATTTGCTCGAGAGAAAGTCTTTGAAAACATTTAGTGGAAAATTCATGTCATCAGCATCGAAGCCAATCGATCAGGCAGACTTTTTTTGACTTTTTTATATTTCAAAAATTTTTAATCCAATGATAACCCAATTGCTTGATTTCTAAACCCTGCATTCCATGTTGCATCATGTTTATCATATTAATTGATAATGCTTGATAAATAAACAAAATTGATAATAGGATTTCATAGCATTACTTGGAAAGGTTGAACTTTACGAGAATTTTTGTTAAGTCTAAAGACCAAAAATAAACTTTAGGGCCATGGTTGGTCCCACCTTCTTTGATCTTGTATCCTGAGAATTGTTTAAATTCTACCCCTTGAAAAGCCTATCATGAAGAAGAAAGGCTAAAATCCTATTTTAGTTGGTACCTAAACAACCAGGGTTCAAAATATTTGAATAGTCAAAGAGGCTTTTTAGAGTTAGAATTGACAAAGAAGCACCATTCATGCTTTTTAATGAACTCTAGGACAAGAAGCCACTTTATTAGATATGAGAAAGATAAAAAATTGACGAATTATGCCTTTGAAAACACCACATTCGTATTATTTAAACACGTTTATACATTCTCATGCATTCTACAAGATTTAACATTTTTTAGGTACCAATCGTCATACAAAAGGCAAATCAGTAAAGAGCACAATGTGAAACTTTTTGTTTCCAAAAACCTTGAAAATATTAAGTAAGTACCTTTGACATCACAAGCTTATTGAAAATCATCCAAGAAAAGTATCTAATCTCAACACCAGGATGTTTTCTTTTTTTTTGGTCCTCAAGGAGTAGGACCTTTTCTTTTCTTGTCCTCAAAGAGCAAGACCTTTTCTTTCTTGTCCTCAAAGAGCAGGATCTTTTCTTCATCCTCAAAGAGCAAGATGTTTTTTTCATCCTCAAACGATAGGATGTTTTCTTTCTTTGTCCTCAAAGAGTAGGATGTTTTAGTAGGACATATTCTTTTCTTGTCCTCAAAGAGTAGAACTTTTTCTTTTTTCTTTTTGTCCTCAAAGAGCAGGACGTTTTCCTTTCTTTCTTATCCTTAAAGAGCAGGAGGTTTCCTTTCTTTGTCTTCAAAGAGCAAGATGTTTTCTTTTCTTGTCCTCAAAGAGCAAGACTTTTTCTTTTTTTGTCCTCAAAGAGCAGGACGTTTTCTTTTCTTGTCCTCGAAGAACATGACCTTTTCTTTCTTTGTCCTCAAAGAGCAGGACATTTTTTTCTTTGTCCTCAAAGAGCAAAACGTTTTCTTTCTTTGTCTTCAAAGAGCAGGACCTTTTCTTTTCTTATAGTCCTCGAAGAATGGGGTGGCTTTTCTTTTAAGCCCATACAAGCTGGTGGCACCCCATTCATTTTAGTCCTCGAAGAGCAGGACACATTTTCTTTTTCTTTTAAGCCTACATAAGCTGGTGGCACCCCTTTCATTTTAGTCTTTGAAAAATAGGATGTATTTTTTTTTCTTCTACGCCTACACAGGTTGGTGGCACCTCTTTTGTTTTAGTCTTCGAAGAGCACGACATATTTTCTTTTTCTTTTAAGCCTACACAAGCTAGTGGCACCCTCTTCATTTTAGTCCTAAAAAAGTAGGACACCATTTCTATTGCTTTTAAGCCTACACAAGCTAGTGTCACCCCCTTTATTTTAGTCCTCAAAGAGCAGGACGCCTTTTTTATTGCTTTTTAGCCCACACGAGCTAGTGGCACTTCTTTTCTTTTAGTCCTCAAAGAGCAGGACATATTTTCTTTGCCACTCAAAAAATAGCCTAATACATTGCTTGAACAAAATGGTGTCATTTATCTTTGCCTTGTTCCTAATACTTAGCAACGATCAAAGAGGGGCAGCTGTAGACACCTTATGCCTGGACCAGTTTTTGGTATCTTACGAGTTAGGTAAAAGGTGAAAAAATAAAAAAAAAATGAAATAATGCAGAGGTACGATCATAAAGTTTTTTGGGGAAGGTCTAAAATGCCTTTAGACCACCTTAAAGAAAAATGCAAAAATGAGGCATCGAAGGTTATTTTCAGGGTGTCATTGGAATCGTTGAAGTGAGTACACAAGCCAATTTTCATCTCTTTGTGACCAAGATAAGGCAACTCGAGGAACCTAAGGTATGTGTAGGTCATATGGGTGCTTAAACACTATCACGAGGCTTTCACATTACCAAAATTTTGAATTTCCATTTGTACTATCGATACATAAGGGTTTGGTATCGATACCTAAAGTGTGGTATCAATACCTAGCATGATTGTATCGATACAACTCTTGGCTATAGCTAAAGTAGTGATTTTTGGCGAAATATATCGATAAACAAGCATGAGTATCGATGCAAGTCC
Source organism: Adansonia rubrostipa (assembly GCA_038381775.1). Lineage (NCBI taxonomy): Eukaryota > Viridiplantae > Streptophyta > Magnoliopsida > Malvales > Malvaceae > Adansonia > Adansonia rubrostipa. The sequence goes on along the minus strand of JBBYHM010358937.1, from coordinate 6,641 downwards.
ATGGAGTATCAATACAGGGCTCTAAAGTCTCGAGACTGAAAATAATTTTTATTCTTAGTATCAATACACACATCCTTGTATCGATACTCAGAATAAAAATTACCTTGTGTATCGGTACAAAATACTTTGTATCGATACACTAAGGTATTTTGCCTTGCTCGAACCATTTTTCAACCTTTGAAAATTTGATTCAAAAATGTTTTTAACACCAACAAACCATCATAAAGCATTACAAACCTTGACTTTGGGCCAATGATCGGATTTAAACAAGTTTAGGGCCCAAGCAACTAATGCCAAAGGTCACTTTCATAAGAGATATCGTGGTGAGAGGGTGGCAGGCATATTAGCAGTTGGGAAGCTGTTACAGCCCTTCTGATTTCTTTCCCAGCATGGCAGAACCAATAGTAATAGGGGTGCAGACTGAACATGTTACTTGGATGTCTCTTTGTGCAGTGAAGAAAACCCAACAATGCCCTTGGTTTATCTCTTAAAGCCATTAGTTGAGCAAGAAGATAAAGAGAACCAACTACCTCAAAAAAAAAAAGGCTCCCAACTATGAAAAAAAACTTTCCAGCAATTCCAGAAAATCTTCACCCATCCCCACAAATCCTCTAGCCATTCTCAGCCCTAAAAACACATCCAAAAACACTGTTTATTGACTTCTATACTCTATTCTCGTAGCTACCCTAAACCACCATTGGAAAACCTTCAAGAACCCAACTTTCCACACATTTTGATCCTTAAAAAGCCTAACCATCAACCATACCACCAGAAAGCTACTTCCTTTCATCTTTTTCTTGCTAAATAATAGTAAGAAGAAACAAGAAATTGCGCCTACAACCACTGCTCGAAGAAAAGGAAAGTTTAAGTTTTTGGTATATCTCCTCTACCTTGATCTTTATAGTTTCTATTTTGTCATTAACATCATCTTAGTAAACCCTTTTTATGCTTTTATGGCCACTCTAGGACTTCCATGTATTTTTGTGGCTTTGGTTATGGTAGTTTAGGGTATTGATGTTTTTCTTGGTGCCTACATGCTGTTTGGTCAACTAAGCATGTTACTTTGCATTTTCATGAACATAATAGCCTCTGTCTATGTGACCTTGCCATGTTCCTTCCATATTTACATATGCATCTCATGCTTAAAACATGCATCTTAACATGTCATAGGTATGCCTATACATTTCCTAGCAGCTTAATAGGTTCCATGAAACAAAAATGCCTTTTTTTAGCATGTTCATCCTAAGTATGTTCATGCATCTATATATCATCTCCATGCATTTTTTTATCTTTTCTACAAAAAATGTCATCTTTGCTTGTGCATATATGTTCTCCATGCTCTATATTATGTTTATGGCACTTTGTTTATGTTAAGGTGTTTGTTTGAATGTTAGAAAACCCAATTTTAAAAAAATATCCCCAAGTTAAGCATACACTATCTCCCACACATGGAGAATAACATGAGCTTAAGATTTTTATGAACTTGGCTTTCCAACCTTAGGGGCAAAGCAAGTGTTCAGTTCTAGATTCATGGAAGAATGAGTATAAGAATATTGTTTTTCAAAAAATGAAATGAAGTCTTTTAGTTGAAAAATGCAAATCCTTGGTCCTTAGCCAAACACCCTAATGATGGCATAGTCAATAGGTTGTCCCATCATCCCAAACTACTCCAGGATTATGGAATGAACTTGTGATGCCCATATCAACTCCTCATCTTGGTTATAGATGTTCAAACATCCATGGTCGAGCTCAACCTAATGAAAAAAACCAAAAATACCGAACACCTCCTTTGTTTTGTTCTAGCGGCACCATGATCTGGTTTTGAAAAATTATTTAAAAATCAAAAGTGATTTATCTAGAATGTATTAGTAGTTTTCCCTTGAAGGGTTTCAAATTACCTCTCCAATGATATCGCATTTACCTTCAGATCATCTCAGATGAAATAGTTATAATTTGTTGAATCTTTGTTGTCTGAAACCCCTAGATCCAGTGAGTAGTCGACTGTTCTAGCTGTTTCAGCCAACAAACAACATTTTTGAATCCATTGAATATTTGTCCCATATGGTTCATGAAATTCCCATTTTGGAAAGGTATTATTCACATTTTAATAATTCAGGATGAATCTGAAATGATTTTTCAAAATCTATCACACCTTTACCCTGTACATGCTACCATTGTTGAGTCAAGTTGAAATTCAAAAATTAATTCTGCCTATAAAATGATTTTCTAGGATTTTTGGAATATTTTTACATTAATCTTCATTGAGTTATCTTTCCCATGGTACCTTGTTTACCCCCCGAGACCCTTGGATAAGCTCAAATAAATTCAAAAATAGAAATGATGCAATGTTATCCTCTATTTCTAACCTAATTTTTAAAACACTTTTATTGAGGCATTCTAACGCCTTATTATCTACTCTGCTTAAAATAAATTCAAAAATATAAACGATGCAATGTTATCCTCTATTTCTAACCTAATTTTTGAAACACTTTTATTGAGGCATTCTAATGCCTTATGATCTACTCGGCTTATTCCCAAGACCTAAGCCCTTTAGACTCACACCAAGGCTAAACAAAGAGGAACATTTTGGCCAAACCTTTGGCTCTTGATTTTCAAAAATCCCTTTATCCAAAAAAAATGAGCCATTCCTCTTGAACATCAAAAATTTTAATTTTCAGGGATACTTTAACCCCATTACTCCAAGAGGATACTCTAACCTCGCATTTACCTCAAAATGACATTGAAGTTTCATCTTTGGGGATACTTTAACCCCACTCTTCTGAGGGGATACTCTAACCTCGCTCTTCATATTCCTTCTAAAATCTAAGCTTTTCTCCTTATTGAGTCATCGAAACCTTTTTCTCCTTAAATTTCCACCAAATTTGACTAAATCTTAGCATTGTCTTCTCGGTTACTCATCAATAATCGAAGATAAGTACGAGATACATCTCGATCATCCCTCTTGTTTATGTATTTTGTGTGTTTATTTTGGTGTAGATTTATTTATTGTTTTCTTTCCTATCTTACTAATACATTTCCTTTTGTAGGGACCTTAAGCATTCATGCTTCAAAAATCATTTTCAAAATCACAAAACGATATCTTGTGTTAGTATCTCTCTAGCGCCAAGCATGAAATATTTGATTTTTTAAACCTAACCGAAGATCATTTTCAATTAAAAATCCCTATGTTTCTCACCTCTCCAAGGCGCATAGGTGATAAAATTTTCATTAAAACCCGACTTATATCTTTACAAAAGTTCATGCATTAGAGAGAATTATATTTAAATAATGATAAAATAAAATCGAGGAAACTGAGATTTAAGTACTATATAGTTAGATAGTACCGATTTTCGGGCGTCGTGGGGTTGCTATCCTTCCCCACTTGTAACCAACTTTCGAACCCAAAACAACGAATCAATGGTATTATTTTCAATAGGCATTGGTTATGCCTAACTTAAAATAATCGGTGGCGACCCTAAATTTATGGCCATTTCGTGGTCGCCATCCAAAACTAGTCGGATGAGCGATTCATCCGATGGTCTTTTATTCCTTCATGTCAAACATCAAGATATTTTTAAGTCAAGCGCGCTTTGGCCCTTTAGATCACCCAAAGTTCAGCCCTTCGGATCATTCGAAGTTTGTAAAGGTCGAGCACATGAAACGTTGACACTATTGGTATTGTATCGATACAATAGCATGGGTCTGAATGGAAACAAGCATTTATGAAGGCTACAATGGCTCTCCAACCACCTTATTTAATGCCCAATGTCTATAAATCAATTCCAACCTGTAAATAGAGGTTCCCAATAGTTGAAGAAGAAGAGATACAAAGATAGATCAAGCATTGAACAACAAAAGCTAAAAGTCTTCAAATTCTTCATTTTTTTGTATCAAATTTATACTCGTTCAAGTTTATTTGTATCTCATCCACTTTGTACTTAAATTCTAGTAGGCATCTACCACTAGAGGTTTAAATTGTTTGCAAATACTTCATTCATATCACAAAGAGGGTTGTGTGAAAATGAGTGAAAATGAGGTTTTTTATTTGTATAAAATTCCCGATTCCCATTTAAAAAGGGCACCTCATCATTAGAATGATCCTAAAACCCCTATCACAAATGGGTGGGAGGAATTTCACACACCACTCTAACTTTAAGAAATTGCCTTTATTTTTTAAAGATATACAAATTTTATTTGAAACAAAAAGAAAGGACATATGACTCAGTCTGGACACTGAAATACTAATTCAAATCGAAAGACTAAAAGATAAAAGAAAAACAAACCTATCTTTAAAGTATACCTTCGACATAGAAACACCCAGTGGTTACTTAAGACTAGGTTTTAAGAATAATTACAATATCCTTAAGGCTTATTGTCGACACTAAGGCACCCGGTAACTACTTAGGATTTGGTTCTAAGGAAAATTAAAATATTCCTAAAGCTTACCATCGACATTAAGGCACCTGGTAACTATTTAGGATCGAGTTCTAAGGAAAATTAAAATATTCTTAAGGCTTACCATCGACACTAAGGCATCGGTAACTACTTAGGATCAGGTTCTAAGAAAATTAAAATATTCCTAAGGCTTACCATTGACACTAAGGCACCTGGTAAGAAAAATTATAAAATTGCCCTTAAGGTATACCTTTAACATGAAAGTATCTCGGTACCCCTAATGGACTCAAAAAATGACTTTAAAAGGCTAAAGGAACCTTAAACTCTCACCTTTGGCATAAAAGCCTGCCGATGAGAGAAATTACGAAAATGCCCTTATGGTATACCTTCGACATAAAAGTGTCCCGATACCCCTGATGGACTAAAAAATACCCTTAAAAGGCTAATGGAACCTTAAACTTTCACCTTTGGCATAAAAGCATCTTAGTGAAAATAATTACAAAAATGCCTTTAGAGTATACCTTCGACATGAAAGTATCCCGATACCCTTAATGAACTTAAAAATAACCTTAAAAGGCTAAAGGAACCTTAAACTTTCACCATTAGCATTAAAGCATCTCGGTGAGAAAAATTACAAAAATGCCCTTAAGGTATACCTTCAACATGAAAGTATCTCGGTACCCTAATGGACACTAAAATGATGAAAAATAGATGAATTTAGTCTAAATGGAAAAGCTAAAAGTTTAAGTTTGACTTAAAATGCAAAATTTGCAATCAAGCCCCTAATTTTTTAAAAATTACATTTCGTATCATTCGGAAGACCAAACAAATATGAAAAGTTTTAAAAATTTCAATATCCCTATGGAAGACCATAGATAATAGAAATCATTGAAACCGATGAAAAGTACATTTTGCACCCTAAATATGAAAATTTACTATTTAGGCCCTACAATTTCCTAAATTTTCATTTTAGTCCCTACACAATAAAATAATCTAAAAATTATTTAAAAAATCATATAAAACTATGCATGAAAATGCGGCCAATATATCAATAAAGTTTCAGCCAAATACCTTGCCTAAGCTTTTTTTGCAATTTACAAAGTAACCCTTAAACTTTTGTAAAATTGCATTTTGACCCCTATATGGTAAAGTACCAAAAAAATCATTAAAATCATTAAACCAGCAAAGAATCAACACAAAAGTCATGGAAACAATATGCAAGAAGGTTCGGCCAAGCATTTTTAGCCACAAAATATAATTTTCATATTTTTTAATTTAGTCCTTAAACTTTTTACTATTTATAAAATGACCACTATAGTATTAGAAATGCCTAAAAATTGTTTACAAATACACAAATCAGAAATCTCATGGCCTATAAAGCTCTCAACCAAGCCAAAAATGTCAAAAAAAAACTTTTATAAATTTTACAATTTAGTCCCTATGTTTACTAATATTACAAAATAATCTAAAAATCATGAAATCAAAATAAAAATAAGCATAAAACAATTCCAATCAGATTTGGTCAAGATGAAAACATGAAATACATACATGCTTTGACATAAAAACCATGGAAATAAGCATAAATAATTATCATCAAACTTAAATCAAAGAAAAATCATAAACTAAATATAATATTATTCTAATCAACATATCAACATCAAAATAACATGGAACGAACATGAACATAAATACAACAAAATCAAAATCATAATAACAAGAATAATAGTATATATATATATATATATATACAAGAGATTTAACTAAAAAATAACTAAAAATGCAAAAAAATTTAAAGCCACCATGTTTAGCCTTTCAACACGGATGAGAATCCATGAGCTTTAATATGATTTTGGCTTAAGAATGAGGATGAAAATGAATCAAAATGAAGAAGAGAAAAGACAAGTGTGATACCTTAAGAAAAAACTTGAAAAACTAAGTATTTTTTGTTCCAAGCTCTCTCTCTCTTTTTTTTTCTCTAGCCAAAAAATCCTTCATTTGAAGAAAAAAATCCTTATTTTATAGAGGAATAGGTGGCAATATTGCTGCCCTAAATTGGAGTGGCTGAATGGCCACTAATTTCTTCTTATTTTTTGTCTTTTTTTTATGTGAAGTTGGCTTGTTAGGTTGGAAATGTCATAAGCCCCATGCTCTTGTTATCTTTTCTTACAGGTCACTCTATTATCAAGCTCAAGATGAAGTTGATCAGCTCATGTAATGGGTAATTGGGATGTAACCAACTTGGTTAG
>JBBYHM010358926.1:0-21298 GCA_038381775.1 Adansonia rubrostipa | reverse complement strand
TTTTAGCAGAATCCTGGAAGCTGTTTTAAATCATATAACTTTATTAATACCAATTTCTGATCCTGAATATAATGTTTATTTATTGCAATAATTTGAATCGAAGGAGAATACAATACAATTTACAAAATGAATCAACGGGACTTTGGGCTAGCAGCAGCCAACCAATTTGACCAACTAGCCAACCCTGCAGAAATAAGAAAGGACAAATTCCCATTTTCAATGACACTGGCTTAGGTTCCCTAATATCCCTAGCATTAGCTTAGGTTACTGTGTTGATGAGAAAATAACCCATTAACGTGTTTCTGAAGAGAATTCTTCATCCAAATTTGAATTTTGAAAATGTTTTTTTTTTCTTTCTTTTCTAGATGAAGAAATCTATGGGACATTTCTGTCTTTTTCCTTTTTTTTTTTTTTTGTCAAATTCTTTGAAATTAAGCTCTGGCTGTGCACTTGTGCCAATGCCACATTGCCAAGGACCATCAAAAAAGGAACAAACAGGCAAGGACAAAGAAAAATGTTTTTCAATATTTCATTCTGACTAAATTGCTCAAGTTATTTGTAGCATAATTAAAACGACATTGTTTTAATTTTATTTTGAACAAATTTGATTATTATTTTTTTTTTTAGTAAAATATGAAATGATTTCAGGATTTAATCTAAGACGTCAAACTGACAGTACGAGAGCCATTACAGGATTTTATCTAGTGTTCCTTTTTTTTTTTAATTATTATTCTATCTCTTTATTAGATAGTTAGACTCGACCCATCCTGGTAATTCTCCAAGTCTTCTATTATCTCTTTAAATAATAATTGAGTTAATTAAAATAACATCAAGATAATACGTCTTTATTTTTTTAATTTTTGAGACACCTAACGACTGCGAAATTGTGAATTAACCCAATAAACCCAAAATTGTCAAAAGAACGAAACTAAAGTGAGTATAGAGACCCACTAACCCTTTTTATTTTTATTTTTATTTTTTTTTTATTTTTACGATCTTTGGGCCATTTCCACTGTTTTAGCTAGCTTGACATTATTATTGATTTTGGATTAAAAAAATTGAGTTGTAAAAGGTATGTTTAAAAAATATGATAAAAATATGGTTTAAAAACTTTTAAGTATTTAGTATTATCATGAAAAAAATATTATAAGAAACTGAAATATCAAAAAAATATGTTTATAATAATAAAAGTTTATAGATATGAACATAATTAAATCATTTTACCCAAGAGTCGGCTTTCCAAGTACAAAAGCTCTATTTTTTTAGCTTTTCATTTAGATTATCAAACTATAATTTTAACAACAAAAATCAAAATATTTTTACTTGTTTAGTATTATGTATTGTATTTACAGTAACATAACTTTTAACTTAAAAAATTTTACCAATAATAATGCTAAACAAAACTTTTTTTTGTTCTTAAATGTTCACTCATCCGTATTTTTTACTTTCCTAGAATTATTAATTTTACGGGCTATAACCATTATTCACCTTTGTTTTCACACCAACTGACCGAAAGAGAAATGAAGTCAATCTCTAGGAAGGATTTAATAGTAATTGTCAAAGTTGTTGTATATCATCAAAAATTATTATATAAGAATAGATTCTCAAGAATTTATTAGCCAAAAATGCAAATTTATACATACAACTAACTTACAATTATATATCTGTCACAACATGATTGAAATACGAATCCTGGCCTGTTGGACTTGAAAGGCGAGTCTATCCCTCGTTCCTATATATATATATATATATATCTATATATATCTATATCATTATTTTTTACTTTTAGAGACTGTATCATTATTATCTTTTCTTTTTTTATTTTTTTAGACTAAGTTGTCAAGATGAATCACTCATTCGACTTAACCTTAAATAGTAATTACAAAATGACCATTTATCTTGGAGTTGCCACCAGTCTATTTTGATTTGATGAGATTGATCACCGATCGGAGTTTAAATTTCGGGAGTTAAAAAACCCTTAGAAACAAACTTTGAGGTTCAAAATAACACCAAAGATCATGTGAAAGGGTTTGGGAGTTAGTTAAATCATAAGTAAGGATTGATCCCTCTCATGATACCCGATAATCAATAACTTATTAATTTTTTTTAACTTAAAGTTGATATTAATTCAGTTTCAATATCCAACATTTAATTGTAATTCTCGTATTTCAAAAATTTTTTAAATTCCTAATTTATGATTCTATTCAAGAAAATCGTATTTTTTAAATATTTTTTAAAAAATCAAAATATTTTTCATAGCCCCCGAAGAACCAGAGAAATAAGAAAGGTTTTCAAAATCAAAATATCTTTCACATCCCACTAGATGACCGAAGAAAGAGGAAAGGTTTTCAAAATGAAAATATCTTTTGCATCTCACTAGAGGATCGGATGAATATGAAAGGTTTTATTTCTACGAAATTTAAAAAATCTTAATTTACTCATTAAAAAGAATATCTCGTTAACAATCCACAAAACCTCTTCCATATGCTGGAAGACATTCCATGTAGCATTTCAACATGGGAGATATTACCCTGATTTTCTTTTTACATTCTAATTTTAGCCAAAATAATCCTAAGACCTAGTTTTGACGAAAAATACAAAACTAGACTCTAAGGACTCAGAGTTGGTTAAAGAGATTAAAATGTTCCCTAAAGTGCTCCTTTGACATGAAAGTATCCTGATGATGGTTCTAAGGTAAATTATTAAAATGTCACTAAGGTATATCTTCAGCTTGAAAGTATTCTAGTAATTCTAAAAGAATCGATAATATTATGAAAGGATGAACTTATCCTTAATGTGCACCTTCAACAATGAAAGTATCTTGGTAATCACATAGGACTTGGTTCTAATAATAATTACTAAAATGTGTCTAAGGTCTACCTTCAACATGAAAGTATCTCGGTAACTCTAAAGGACTTGATAACTTTGTTAAAAGGCAAAACGTATTCCTATTATGTACCTTCGAAATGAAAGTATTCGAATGATCATAAAAGACTTAGTTCTAAGACAAATTACTAAAGTACCCTTAAAGTATACCTTCGACATGAAAGTATCGCAATACCCTAAAGGACTCGATAATGATTAGGAATGACAATTTCACTTTAAATGGGTAACTATGACATCAAATATGACTTCAAATAAAAAAATTGCTAATAGGCCACTAAATTTTTAAAAATTACATTTTGACCCCAAAATGGCTAAAAATGCTAAAAAGGTTCCTAAATAACCAAAATACCTAATTTGCTGTGAGAAATGGTCTTTTATCCCTAAAATGGAAAGCTTAACCTAAGGGACTCTAAACTTTTCTAACTTTTCAATTTAGTCCTTAAATGAAACAAAATACATAATCACACATTAAACATATCAAAATCAACATGGAAAATTCACCAAAATCATAAGGATCATTCAGCCAAGTACCTTTGGCCTCGAAACAATTTTCAAAGTTTTACAAACAAGTCCTTAAACTTACCAAAATGATAAAAAGGTCCTTAAAGGGTTAAAAATAGAAAACACCCTAAATGGTCTCAAGAGTGATTCAACCAAGCTTGGATGGCCATGAAAAATTTTTGTAATGTGATCCTTATACTTTCTATAATTACAAAATGGCCCTAAAAATAAAAAAACGTCACAAAATAACCATATAAGGTTAGGCCAAGCTTGAAAACACCTTTCCAAGGCCTAATTATTTTTAGACCCCATAATTTTTGAACATCACAAAATAGTCCTAAATGTCAGGGAAACAAAAATTAAAAATTATTTGAAGATCACTAACATATTTGGCCTTCACCAATCAACCAAGAAAAAAATTTATCAACATGACTACATGAATATCAATATATATCTTAATCTATACCAAGCTCACATCATCATCAACATGTAGGAAAATCATGAAATGTGAACATATAAACAAACTTTATCAATAATCAACATGAAAATACCAAGGAAAATAGCATCAAAATTATGCATATAATATCATGACATCATTTCCATAGCAAAACATGTATTTTCTTGATAAAAATCAAAGTATTGCTGATGAAAAACAAATATAACAATTAAATCAAGAAAATTGTTTATGGCTTTCAACACTTGGCCTTTCAATATGGATCAAAATCCATAAGCATAGTGATCATCAACTTACTAAAAAGAAAAAATATGATGGAAATGAACAAAAATAAAAAATTTTCCAAGTAAAACTACCTTTAAAACTTGAAAACTTGAAAACTTGAAAACTTGAAAAAACTTGAAAATTCTTAAGCAAAATCACCTACTTTTGGCATGGAACTCTAAGCTTCCTAAACAAAACATCCTCCCCCTATTTATAACGGGGAGGATTTAGCCAAGGGCTGAAAAAATTCCCATGGACAAAATTACTCTTGTTTTTTTACTTTTTTTTATTATTTTTATCCATTTTTTATTTTTTAACATGATAAGAATGGATAATTATTCCTTGCACTTTGTCAAGCTCATCATGCATGATTCATTAAGATAATTCTAGACTTCATGAGTCACCATGATTAAGATAAAGCTTAAGCTTAAATCATAACAAATTAAATTACAAGGATTAAATTATAATAAATTAAAAGTTATTTATTTAAGAAATACAATTTTTCGTAATAAATTCAATTAAAAATTTAATCAAATAGATTTGTTGGGCTTGTTAGAAAATAAAAATATGCTCATTAGGCTTGTTAGAAAGTTTATGGGCTTAGTAGGCCTATTAGGAAAATTAATTGGTTTTGAGGCCCATGAAATAAAAAATAAATTTCGGCCCATTAAAAAATAAAATTAATAAAGTTTTCAAATAAAAATTCTAAAAGGATTTTTTTTAAAAAATTTTATGTGCAAGAAAAGGTAACTAAAAATTTTAAACTCGTAAAAATTTACAAGAAAAAAATCCTTATGAAAGAAAATTATATTTGAAAAAAATGAAAAGTTCATAAAATGAATTAAAGTTTCAAAGAGCTGAATTAATATAAATTTAATGAAAATATTTGAAGAGTTTTAAAAATTTTAAACTTGGGAAAATTCTATAAAAAATTTTATAGAGTAAAAAATTTTATATTTTGGAAACGTGAAAATCCAAAAATAGATTCAAATTTATAAAAATAAATTGAATTCAACACATTACTCAAAATATTAATCTATAAAAATAAAGATGAAAACCTGAAATCTGAAACAAATTTAACCAAAAAAAATTCGTGAGCATGACACTCAAGATATTGTGAAAATTGAAATTTAACAAATAAATTTGAAAATATGATACCTCGTGATATAAAATGCCAATATAGATTTTTCTTGAATTTTTTTGAGTTTTCAGAATGAGTATTAACATAAGTACTACAAAAATATTAGTAAAAATATACGGCGAATGACTCCTATAATTTCATAAAAAAATCTTGAAAAATTCCTAAAAATTGATTGCAACATCGTATGCAAAAATGAATTTCAAAATTTCAAAAGAATAAAATTAAAATCTAATTTTTTACCTTGATACTCGTTTTATCAGATATTTATTCTCTACAACCCCCGAAATGACAATTTTTCTATCACCTGCATGAGCAGCTACTTAGGCATGACCAAATAGGTCTTAAAAGCACTTAATCCTCCTGGAAGAGCTCGACCCCCAACAAGACGATTACCTAATTTTTTATCTCAGATATTAGGGATTGCTAGGGAATGAGCTCGAATGAAATTAGGTGTCTACAATATGTAATCAATAAAAATAAAATAAAATAGAGGAACACTTTGAAAAATTAGAGATTATTGTAAATTTTGATAGCCAATAACTCCATTGCTATTAAATATCATACCAACAACCCAAAATATTTACATCTACTAGGCGAGATTGTAAGGGGTCTTGCATTTAAAACAATTATGGGAAATTTCAAAAAACACCAATGGATTAAAAATTTAAAAAATAAAGGTGAAATGGTAGATAATAATTAAATAAAAAGATATAGCAAATATTGGAAAGAATAATAGGGAAGTTGAAATTACTTATATGCCCTTAATGAAAACCTCTTGTTCATCCTTTATTTTTGCCTTCCATAAGCTAGTTCATGTTTATGCTCTTCAAAGAATTAATTCCTTTTTCATAATCAGAAAATTCCCTTCCCATACCCAGTTGCAACCCAACCTTGAAAGAACTGGCTTTTTATAATCTTTATTTTCCCTCCCCGACTAAGTTTCGACCCTAGCTTGAAAAAACCCCATCCTCTTTATCTTCTTTTCCTCTTTTTGTTCAAATCCATTCCTTATCGGTGACCTAAGATAGGCGTATAGTTTCCCATCCCTTTTTTCCTTTATTTACCAATCATTATCATTTACTTTGTTAGTGTGGATTTTGGTGTTTCACATTCCATAAATCTAGAGAACACCATATTTGAAAGGAGTTAAGGTATGATATTTTTACTTTTCAATGTAAAATTAAATTATCACATACAAATTATTGTTCTCTTGGTAAGAATATTGGGTTTTCATTAAGTTTTAAAAAGAAATTTGTAATTAAAGGTATTAAATTTTATTGCCTAATTGTGTTGATAAAACTATTTTATGCATGTTAATGTCTATTAAGTTGAGGAAAAAAATAAAAAAAAAAGAGAAATATAATTGAAGGTAGTTGATATGTTTATGCATATTAAGTTAAAAAAATTGAAAAAAGAATTTATAGATGTTCATTATATGTTGAAGGATATTTTGTTGTGGATGACAATGGTAAGTCTATAAATAGTAAATATGAATTACTTTTGGAATTTATTTATAGATATGAAACTTGGAAACAGTATTGCATGAGCATTCAATGTTTGAGTTTAATGATTTGTAGTTTAGAATGTTATAATTAAGTAATAGTATAATTCCAAGTAGCATGAGTATTCAATGTTTGAGTTTAATGATTCATAGTTTGCATTATATGCAACGATCATGTATTGTAGTGAAGTTGTCAAAAGGTAGTGTTGCTTCTTATTTTAAAACTATAGCTATAAGATATAATTCCCATAAAAGTCTTGCCTTTGATTGCTGTAACGTCCTTAGTAGTAGTTGCATATAACGTAATAGTTGCTACATTTGCTAGAATTAGCATAAAAGATTATTTAATGTACAAAGATATAAGGAATGAGTTTTAGTATGGAAAATATAATTAATTGCTATTGAATTGGAATTGAGATTTCGACAATAACTATGTATAGATGGCAAACTATTTTAATTTTGAAAAGGTGTTTGCCATGTTGTTTGATTGTGAGATGGTCTATTGATGATGTTTTGTATAACATGATATCAAATTTGCCGATATTCTGGAAATGTTTTTTTAGATTCATAAGCTGTGGATGGTCCCGTCATCTGTACCTTATTTATACGTACATTAAGTTATTATGAAATATACGTTATGTGTTGTGAGTCATACCTTCAATTATACTGACACGTACATATGTTTTGTGGAATGTACATCCCAATTTTTTCATTATACATAGTTTATATATATATATGTTCAACTGATTAAGAAATTTACATGAGACATTGTTCTATACAAGATTTTAGAAGTATTTAGGGAGTATTTGGTTGCTATGTACATTCAATTATTGTCATTTGTACATTAAGTTTTATAGTCATATGTACGTTCCTAAAGGCTTGTATATGCAATAGTTTGAGAATGTTTATCTCTTCTTCCTCCAATTTGTTAGTGACAAGAATAAGTTAAATTAGAATAAAGTTAAATGTATTTATTCTTTGTTTATCAGATTTAGGTTGGTTAATTGTCTGCATATCTTGGAATGATTGCATATTTAAGGTTATGATAAGTTTAGGGATATACATAAAATGAATTTACTAGCTGTCATTTTTATATATTAATATATATGTGTATATATATATACATGTGTCTAAATTTATAACAGCATAATATTTACAAGTTTAGCAAAAAACAAAATTACACATGGATGGAAGTCATCGTGGAAAGAGTGTAGAAAAGCAAAAGAAAGTTGTAAAGCTAAAGTTGTTTTTCCTTATAGCATATAGTTTAATAGAATATTAATTGCCATATACCTAATATCATACCATACAAAATTATAGCCTGGTGGTGAGTTACACACGACATATAGTCTTTGTAGGTTTGTTAGGTTAATTAGAAAGGTTGTTACAGGTGATGATAGAAAGGAGAATGCAGTTAGAAACATATGTTTTGGGGGTTATTGAGTTTGAGAGCAACCCCATTTACATTACCAATTATATTTATAGTTGATTCAACATTTTGACACATTGAATAATGCATCGAAATGGTCCAACCATGTCATCTCAATAAGGATATCAATCAAGGTCTAGTGTTCTGTCTTCCTTGTATTAGGCTATAAGTTACAGAAAATTTTATAGATAAGAGCAATGAGATAAAGGCATGGTGCAATAAAGTGTTACCTTTTAATTTATTGTAGGAAGTTGAGCATCTCTTATGCAGTGTAGATTTAGATAATTGGAAGATGTTGTTTATGTTGTATGTTGTAAGAATTACCTTAGTACTAGGTAGTAGGGTAAAGGTTAATATGAAATTGGTGAAGATCATCTTTGATCCACTGCAAATTAAAGAGTAAAACTAGGGTAGATTTATGTTGGAGCACCTGGTTGATATTGTTAGGAAGTATGCTAAACAAAAACGCAGAACTTATATAACCAGGTGCATACTATTTCTCTAGGTATCACAAATTTTAATCGACTGATTTCAGTATATCACTTTATCATAGTAAAGTCCAATTAGGGATATAATATAGTATAATATATATATATAGATGCTTCATTTGGATAAGGTTTTCCCATCCAAACGTGTCATGCCCCATGCAATACCCCAAATAACTGGATGGGATAACCATTCTGTCACAAACTGCCTATAACTGGAGGAAGAATTCGTGAGCTACAGTTTTTGGTAGGTTAGTGTAGTCATATTGGTTAAAGTTCTTTTGTTTTTGGCCATTAATTAAATACTTATGCATTAGAACAGCAAACTGAATATTTCTAGTTATTACAGTTGTTGTTGTCACTGTTGTTCTCTAATTATGTTTGTAGGTTTTAAGTGACATTGAACCTCCCAGAAACAACAATGACAAAGGTAGTGAATCTCTGTAGCTAAATCCGAAAGCTATGGTATGTTTAATTTTGTAATCCATGCTTATTACTCTTATAAAGTACAAGTTTTGATTACTATTAACAATGAACATCTTCGAGAATGTTTGTAAATGTTTTATATAGGTGTTGTCTGATATGTTGTTAATGAAGCTCATGTTAACTAATTCACGATATTCAATTAATCTATATCATAGGTTATTTTGCAATGGATTAAGTGGCACACTGATGAGATTATGAAGCAGAACGAGGAGATTACAAAATTGAATAAAGGCAATCTTCTCGATACAATGGCATTAGCAAAGGTGTCATTAGCATATGGAAATGGTGGAATATCTCTTACTACAAATATTATTAAACAGCTGACGTAAAGAAAGGTTGCAACTAACAGCAAAAAGATAGAAGCTTCTCTATCATGTCAGTATAGACCATTTGATACCAATTGTAATTCAATAAGAAATGTCACTCTTCTTTCTTCTATCATCAAAGTATTAGAAGGGCAAAATTTTTGTGGAAGAAACACTGGATTTGGTTAAGGAAGAAAAAAATGGTGATGTAAAAGTTAGATCAATCAAGACTTCTCCATAAATTTGCAAAGCGGTTAGGCCTACTACCACCCTTTATCACAATATTTAGTTAGTTGGCTACTTCACTCATTGACCAAACTTAAAAGAGTGATGGTCGAGTATCTATATGATGAAACCTTACCTCTAATGTGAGTTTAGCTTATCTATTATACAAATATGTGGTTATAATAAATATTATTGTACAAAATAATGACATTAAACATTCCATATCATTTGTCTTTGTTGTAAAGAAACCATTCGCAAAATGCATGGTTGGAATGTAACGAGGATACACATGTCATCGTTAGCCAAATCTAATTTGGTTAGCAACATTGTATGTTGAACTTCTCTATTCTACAACTGTAATTAATGTATACCTCTGCATGTTAATGATCAATATAATGGTTTTTTTATATACATATATTTCAAGTTATGGAAATGTATGTTTAGGTCCTTAATGTGGAATAAGTGTATGTTAGTAGGGAACCATAGCTGTGTCGGGTTGTTCTGACCTCACATTTTATGATATGAATTACGTCTTCTCTTGTTAATTAGCATAGTAGAATGGAAAATTCTTATTCAAGGTTTGTTGTCTTAGTAAGTAGATGTTAATATTCAGTCACCTTTGCATTTAAGGTGCCATACTCAATTACAATCCTAAACAGAATAGTACATCTTATGTGGCAACTTTTTTTTTAATTTTCTGGTAGTAGAATCATATAATGCTAAAATGATAGGAGCTTAATTGAAATGAGTTGCATATGTATATAAATCAGCATATGTATATAAATCATTATAACTTATTTGTTTTTAATACTTTATATATTTGTTAGATATGCTTGCCGTTATGTGTAGACAATCATTAGGTTGCATATTGCATTTAATACAATGTATTCTAAAGTAGAAATTTTTGATTCTACAAGGTTGCTTTTAGGGAGTGACCATATTTGATTCCCCAGACAATTAGTAATATTTATAAACAAATAACTTTTGTTGTCCTTATGCCAAGTTATACATTTAGGATAAACTATTATAATAGTGCATTCATTATAAATGTTCTTACTTGCACAAAAAGTTTTTCCAACTTTGTTGCATTTGTGGAACCATCCTAGCACAGATGCAATTTAGCACTACAAAGAGAGACATGTACAGTTGGATTGGTAGTCGAATGATGAGTACCTCTTCAATCCCTTGTTTGAACATTAGTTTTGGATTATTTTTTATTTTAGCATTTGTAATGGGTTTAGACTTAACTTGTTTGTACGTTTATCAAAATACTAATGATTGTGGTATTTTTAATTAAGCATTTACAAGCTTGGACTGGCCGAGTTGCTTTACCATTGAATCGGGTGAGTATGCAAGGCATTAAATATGCACGTAATGACAGTAAAAAGTTTCATCTGTGTGATAACAAACCACTTGGCTTTTGTACTAGTTGATTCCAAAAAGTATCAACTAGAACTCACCATGTAGTTAATTTTGGATCCAAGGAATACCGAAAAGGACAGAATTGTTAGCATTTTGAAAAGAGATTAGTGTATAAAATGTGTACATATGACTAACATGAACGATAATTAAGTATAGGGCTTGTAAGGGTTTATGGTTTTGAAAAATTCCATATCATTAAGTGATCAGATGTATAGGAATTTTGTATACCAAATTAGAAATGACAGAATATAAATCCATGTTTCAAATTGTCAATTATCCCTTTTACTTTTTTTGTCTTTACTATTAAACTATTTATACCAACATAAAAATAAATTAACTAGAATCTACACTATTGTCTAAGATTGTGCGCTAAGTTTAGTGTCTTGAGTCAAATGTCAGCAACTCAGTTAGTAAATGCAAAAAATTATGCACAGTAAAATTAACAAGAAAAACAATTTAAAGTATGGTTATATTGTCTTTCAATATTTTAGATGACTGTAGAAAGGGTTTTGGGCTTCAAATGGGTTTTATAAAGTTTGTTTAGGTAAATTCCAAAGTAATTTATTTCCTATGCTGATTAAGGAGTTGTTTGAAAATGTAAAAAGGATCAGTTCCTTTCTTAATGTGGAAGCCAGTTCTAAAAAGGCATGGAGTGGGTTCCCATGGAAAGTGGAAGACGATTCTTCAAAGCATTAAGTTGATTCTCTTTTAATATAGGAGTTGATTTTAAAAAAGCAAGGAGTCGGTTCCCTCATAATGTGGGAGCGATTCTTTAAAGCATGGAGTCAGCTCCCAATGGCTAAGAGGGACATGTTTTTTTCTTAGGTGCAAGCCACAATATTTTACTATTTTTAATGCATAATTTACCAGTTATATAAGTATGCCAATAATAATATAGATAATATTAGTAATAAATAATAATATAGCTAAATTATTTAATAATTTATCTATTATCGATGGAATAATATAATATATTAATAATATTGTTTTAAAATATAATTTTTCATTTTTTATTTATTAATTTAAAATATAGACGTTATTATGAGTACATAATAATACACCTATATTATTATATAATATTGATATTGCCATAAGAATATGTTAGGGTTCACAAAAGATAATGTATAGATAATTAACTTTTCCCCTCATAAGGTTTAATTAATAAGAATGCGCATAATAATTTAACATCAATTCAAATAATCAATAATATATTGGAGAATATTTTATAAACAATAATATGTATAATAATAATAATATATTATATATGTAGATAAATAATAATGTATCTAAAATAATCCCTTAATTATTAAAATCATAAATAATGATATAGATAAGATTTTCATTAAATAAAAATATGGCCGTATCATTCAATCCATTATACATTTATCAATATGAAATGATAGATAATACATAATAATGTGGATGGGATAGTTTCCCTCCACTTCTACAATGATAACATAGATATATTTAATATATTATTGTTATTATTAAAAAAAAGGATATTTTTATGTATTGTACTCTTTATTAATGTGAGTAAGTTCCAAAATGGTGCGAGTTGATTCCTCATGCCATATAAATGGTTACTGGAATAACATTTATGCCCTCTACCCTTCAGCACAATTATGAAGCTATAAAGCCGTATATCCACATACAGATCACCATAATTGAATGTACAGATCACTGTAACGGAATGCATAGCTAACTATTAATGAATGTACAAGTGACCATATGACCGGTTGCTGAATTAGATGAATATCAATAACTTGTGCATCTGACATGTAAAAGTCTGTGTGCATAGACTTTGTTATCACCATAACTACATGTTCATATGACTGTAACTGAAGTTAAAATTAAGCATAAGTAAATATACAAGTAGCCATAATCAAATGTAAAGATGAACAAATACTCAATATGCAGATAAGGGACTATACATTTGAGTAAGATGGGTGTGTATTTGACTAATGAGTTATTGTATAACATAAACACTATTTGGTTTTGAATATTACCAACAGACTCTATGTATATAGGCATCTAATGTTTATATGACCATAACTCAACATACAAAGTAATTGGGCACATAACTTGGGCCAATGATACAAAAATGTCAAATAGCAATTATGTACATTACTTTGGCCAATGATACGACAATCGCGTAAGATGTATATGTGATTATAAGTTAATGTATATTTGATAACAATTGAATTACTCTACGAGCATAACAGAATATAATCATACGTTACATATGTGTAGGAAATATTAAAAGTCAAATATATATACCCATAAGTAAATGTGTAAGTGACCATAAATGAATGTACAGGTTACCTATTTGAATATATAGATAAATATAACTAAGTGTATAGATAGCTATAAGTAAATGTATAGATGACCATAAATGAATGTACAAGTAAAAAAAGCCAAATTTACCTTAGACCATATGACCCTTAATCGTATGGAATTGTCAAATCCAATTGTGTACACTGGATGGACTAATGATATGACAATCACATAAGATGTACATATGATAATAAGTTAATGTACATTAGACCAAAACTGAATTTTCCTATAAGTATAACGGAATGTACTTACACATTACATGCATGTAGGAAATATTAAAACTCAAATATCTATACCCATAAGTAAATGTATAGATGACCATATCTTAATGTATGAATTACCATAACATAATATACAAATCAGTAAAATTAAGTGTACAGATGACTATAAGTAAATTTACAAATGGCCAAAAATGAATGTACAAAACCCTAAAACCAAATGTACCATAAACCATATGACACTTAACCATATAAAAATGTCGAATAGCAATTATGCACATTAGTTGGACCAATGATCTAGTAATTAATGTACATTATACTATAACTGAATTTCGCTATGAGCATAACGGAATGTTCTTATGCATTAGATGCGTCTAAGAAACATTAAAACTCAAATGTATATACCCTTAAGTAAATATATAGGTGATCATAACTAAATATTCGGATCACTAATAATTGAATATATAGATGACTATAACTAAATATATAAATAACCGTAACATAAATGTATAGATGACCATGAGAATAACCCAATTTACAGTAAACCATATGATTGTAAACCATTTGAAAATGACTAATAGCAATTGTGCACATTACTTGATTCAATGATTCCATAGATCATGTTGATGTACATATGATCATAATTTAATGCACATTTGTGCATCACAAAATTTCGTTCGTAGTATCTAAGTAAGTGTTATAGAAGACAATTCATTTGAGTAGCAACTATTTCAAATAGATGGTATACACGACATCAGTTCATGTATAGAAACAAAACCACAACATATAAATAAATGTATTTCTCAGAACTTATATGTTCTACTATATCTTTTTAAGAATGTGTCAAAACATGGAATTTAAGGCTAGAAATTTCATGCTATTAGGTCTATATCTACCCTTTAATAATTAAGCAAGCCATTTATATGTCAACACTATGGTATAAAAGAAGTACCAACAATATATGTGAGTAGCCTCTATGAAAAAAGCACCAAATTAGTAATGCAATGAAGCAACGTAAAAGCATGTTAGATCATATAAATATATGTATTGAATGTAAAGTTAGATGACCATATTATGTTTCAGATAATGTACATTGCACCAATTACTGACACCCGCATATGATTATAAGTGAATGATGGATATGAGTTAATTTAATGTCGATAATAGAATTTTTAAACATATTGTAGATAACCTTGCATGTATGATAATAAAAAAATATACAGTTGACCACAACACTATAACAATCATGGAATAAGCCATTTTTACTGTATATCACCATAACTGAATATACACATAACCATAAGTGAATGTACAGATGAGCACAAGTGATTATACAAATGTCCATAACTGAATATATAGATGACCGTAACTCAATGTATAGGTGAGCATAATTAAATATAGACTAAACCATTTGAAAATGTCAAAGAGCAATTGTGCATAAGTTTTTTAAATTATATAGATAATCATCTAACATGTACATTATGAGCAAAAAAATTGGTAATCTACATTTGAGCAGAGCTTAAGATGCATGAACCAAACACTTAAAGACATATTCCTATGTCCATAACTAAATATATAGATAGCCATAACTAAATGTATACAGATGACCCTAATTGAATGTATAAGTCAGCATGACCTATTATTGTATCAAATAACTTTAAGTTTTTTGTGCATATTATGTTTATGACTCCATGTATAATGACTTCTTTAGTACATATTACCATAACTGAATGTATAGATAACAGTAATTGAATGTGCAAATAACCATCAATGAATGTACAGATGGTCATAACTAAATGTACATATGAGTGTATATTAATGTACAGATAAGCATAAGAGAATGTATACACTAAACAATATAAACCTAACCCGTATGAAAATTTCAAATAGCAATTCTGCATCTTAGTTGGACTGATGATAGCACAATCATGCAAGATAGACATATAAGCATAACAATAGGTAATCTACGTTTGAGCATAAATGAATAACCCTATGAGCAAAACAAAATGCATTGAAGCCTAAGATGCATTTATAAAACAATCAAATGCACTGAAGCCTAAGATGCACTTATAAAACAATCAAATTAATATTTCTATGCCCATGACTAAATGTATAGAAACGATTGTAATGGAATGTATCGATGACTGTAATGGAATGTACAGATGACTATAACAAAATATATAGATGGCAATAACCAATGAACTATAAACCATATCACCTTAACTATATGAAAATGTGAAATAGCAAATGTGCACATTATTTAGACCGATAATATGATAATCACGTAATATGTACATATAAGCATAACTCAATCTATATTCACCATAACTGAATAACCCTATCACCATGGGAAGTTAAAAAGGGTAGTTATCTTGGTAGAAAGATTGACTATTAGTCAAAAAACATTTAGCAATGACCCACTTTTAGAGTTGTTGAACATGCCTATTATAACCATAATGATCAAACTACAATAAATGCATTCATAATAAAACCCTAAAACCAATAAACCATGATAAATGGCCCTACACTAATATGACTTATGGATCTCAAATCCACACTGGCCGCAATTGTAGCTTTAAAGTACTCTGACCCTTGTATCTAGAAATTTAACACAGCTAAGATGATCGAAATCATTACAAATGTAACATTGAATGTTCTGTGCCAAATAGCAAAAAGCTATATGATCAATTCATATATAAGTTGGTTTGCTAACAATTAAACTTTATGTTAATACATAAAATGGGATCTCACTAAACATATCTCAATAAAAAATAAAACACTGACCTTCATATCATCGAGAGAATATTCATTTCTCCATGAAAACATATCATAGCCATAATCCCCGCATTTTAAACATATCAATTCCATAAATTTCATCTTTGAACCATTTTCTTAGCAAGGAAGCATTATTTACATAATGTTGTACGGCTAGAGTTATCACTAAGTCACTAAGTCTTAATGTACGTATTAATCTAGCTGATTTTGCTTTTTTAACAATATTTGGCCAAAATTACATTAAAAAATTCCATTACCATACTATAATTTTTATTGAATAAATCCCATTAATTCTCTCTGTATTCCTAATAAAAAGCAACCCTAACATATCTATAACCTTTATTTATAAATTTTTTTTTTTAAAATTCATCCCTAGACCCCAATAACCTTAATCAAGCAATTATAACTGAAAATTTAATGGTACAAACAAAAGTAACAACAACATACTTTAATATTCTTGGCCTACACTTTTTTTGCATGAATGTAAAATTATATTCCTATTAACGGGCAAACAAAGGACTCCACACAAACAAGAAAACAAAGGATGGTGGAATAGGATTTAGGAAAATAGGAGACAAAATTCATTCTACCTTCACAGTTAGCCAATTATTGCTTTTGGCATAGGTACTTCGCAAAAAAACTTTTCTTCCTTCACCTTTCTTTTTTGTTGTGCAAATTATACATACATACAGCTCTGTAAAAGGGAAAATAGGGGATGGACGATGAGTTTTCATTAAAGATATAAAGGTAAGTTCTTTTTCCTAATTACTATTTTTGATAATTGGTGTTTTTTTATTTAATAATTATTTACCATTTCACTTTTTTTCTTTATTTTCAATCCATTAGTATTTTTGAAATTCTTCTTTTAATTTATTTCATAGGTGTTTACGAATAAAAAAAGTATTTCATGGTGGTTATTTATGGTGACCTTCATATTGATTCTTAAATACCCAAAAATGCATTTTTATAATGCTAATAACAACAACAATAATCATAATAAAACAATTTTTTGAAACAAGAGCGAGAACTGGTAAGAGTTTTGGTTTTTTTTTTTCATTTTTTAGTTCAATTGAAATTTTTTAATGTTAAAAGCATGATTTTAATATTAAATTAATATTATAAAAATAATTATTTAATAAAATATGCAATTGGATTAATGTTAAGATTTTTAATAGGGTTAATATGTGAATTGGGTCTCGAATTATATCATTTAATGATTTAGTATCTAAAGAAAACAAAGTTATGATTAGATACCTAAACTCATATTCTGTCAATTAAGTTATCCCAATTGATCTAATGCCTTGACACAAATGGTAACATCACCTAATTGACTAATGCTAAGCTGGCATGACTCAAACAAATGCCACATTAGAGTTTTTGTATCAATATTTTTAATTTTTTTAGTTTAAAAAAGATTTGAAAATTAAAAAACAATTTCCAAAATGATGAAGTGAAAATTTTAATTTGACATTTACCTAGCACGTGGGGATTTAGTATCGGATAAAAAAGGTAAGTGTCAACCATTAAGCATTAGACTAACTAGACTAATGGAATACAATTTCAAGTTTCTAACCAGGAGTTATTTTCTTTAGGTACCAAATAATTAAAAGGGATATAATTTAGGAATGGTTTAATTACATATATGGCTCCTATATTATATCACTTTTTCCAATTGAGTGCCTAAAAGGAAATTTAACATTTAATGAGATTACAACACATGGCAAAAATATCACATCATTATTTTAAAATTATCACGTGTTAAAATTGGAATTGGTTGTTAAATACCACGTCAGCATTTATTTAACGTCATTAGTACAAAATACTTGTATGTTTAATGGAATCATAATACAAGTACCTATTAGAGCTAATATTTTTTTCTCGTACTCAATTGAGAAATATGATATAGTATAGAAACTATTCATGCTATTAACCCTTCAAGAATCATTTTACGTACTAATCATTAAGAAATTAAAAATTCAAATCTCAACAATTTCAACTAATTTAAAGTAATAAAAATAATTTAGTTCACGTGATTTTTGATCAATTATTTGAATATGTGATCTTATATCTTTTGTTGGACCAAACAAATTGCTAAATTTTAACTTAAATAATTTAATTGACTGATTTGGTTCAATTTTTAATCTTTGCAAATAAAAATGAACGATCTATTTTACCAAATTTGTTCTTGAAATATATATATATATATATATATAAATATATAGACACATGCACACACTAACTTTTATGTTTTAGTAATATATTACATTGTAATCACCTATTCTTAAAATCAAAGGCAAAGAAACAAGCATTTCAATAGGGTCATTTGACCCCACTGAAATTTCATTTTAGAATCTTATAAAATTACATAAAAGTTGAAACTTTACAATCAATTAATTGTGATTAAGAATCAGATGATAGATTGAGGGTGTTTGATTATAAAAATCAAGTTTTTCCAGCAGCATTTTATCTGTATAAAATTAAAGTTATCACAGTGGAGCAACCGCTAGCAATGGTAAAGTTTTTTTTTCTTTTGTAATTTCTAATAATTATTATGTATTGTATTTGTGTTATACATTCATTCATTTGTTTTGTATTCATATTATTTTTTATGGTATACTATGTTTTAGTTTTTTTATGTCGTGTCCTATATGAAATCGTTTGATCTAATTGGTACTATTTAAATTGCTTGCCACGTGACAAGTAATTATAATTTTTTTAAAGATTTTTAAATAATTACCACATGCTGTATTTGTGTAACTTTTTCGTGTTATCATCATATGCAGCTAATACATATAGATTTTGACATGATGTATATAGATTTTGACACATTTATATTGTATTCGTACTTTTTGTGGTTTAGTTATTTTTACACATTTGTGGGTTTGTGTTGGTGTTGGTTTTTTTTTTTTGTATTATGTTTTATTTATTTTTTTGTTTATGTCATGTCCAAAATTGACAAGTCTAATTGACACTGTTCAAAATTGCTTGATACTTTGCACTCTATGTCATCATGTTCATATTACTTTTTTATATTATAATCATTTTTAAGGTATTGTACATTTATATAATTTTGATATATTAATTATTAACTTTATGTAACCTTTCATATATTTATCTATTTATAACATGTTTTAATGATTTTTTTTCCAATGTTCATGTTCATATTACTTTTTGTTTTATAATCATATTCACGGTATTATATATTTATATAAATTTTGATATATTAATAATTTATTTTATATAGATTTTGACATGTTATCTATTCATGCTATTTCATGTTATTTTGTATTGTGTCATATGTTAATTATTTTCTCATGTTGTGTCTATGTTGTATAATCATGTTATATTTAAAATTATTTTGTTCAATTAATACTATTCAAATAACTCTAATTTTGTTATCATCATTTTCGTGTTACTTATGTTATAATTATATTCAAGGTATTATATATTTATAGTCATATTTAAGGTATTCAAAGTATTTGATTTTATGTAAAATATGATTTATTTATCTATTCATGTCATATTATATGATCATATTTATATTATAAATATTTTAAGATATAAAAATAAATATTTTTAAGAGAATTATTTACGAAAAATTTTACTATCACAACAACATACAAATAAAAAATTATAAAAAATATTACGAAGTAAGTACCAACAAATTATTAATACTATTATTATATTCTTTATATTTTATTTTATAAAATGTTATATTTTTTTATTTTGAAAAAATATTTGGTAAACTATAATTCAGTCATCTTAGTTTTAGTCATTTGTTGTTATACAAATATATTTATTTTGGTATGTCCATATGTTTACCATCTTAACATCTTAATTCATTAATATTTTGATTTCATCAATTTGCCTATTGAACTTTTCCCATTAATTTAAAATTAAATAAATAAATTATGAAATTATGAAAACTTGCTTGAATAATTAGTTAGATTAGATTTTTTAATTATTTTTACTTAAGCTTTATTTGTATTATATGGTACAATTCAATATCTAATATCAAATGTTGGATGTTTACTATATTACCCGATTGAGTTGAATGTTTGAGGGTATAACAATTTAGATATTTTACAATTTAACTATAATTAAATTGTTGATGAATTAAATGTTTGTTGGGTTTTTAGACTATTAGATAAATTAATTTATTAAATTTAGTGAATTAGTTATTTTACCTTTAAGAAAATAATAATAGTAAAAAAAAAGAAAAGGAAAATATACAAATAATATTATTGTTTTGTAATTTAATTACAATTATATTATTTAACTTTTAAAAAAATTTAATTTTATGGACAACTTTAAAAAATATATTGGCCAATTAAATTTAAATAAAAAAATTATTCATCTTGATAATATTCAAAAGTAAATTCATATAAAAATTCTTTAAAAAAGTTTACTTGTGAATCAAAAATGTTGTACTAAAATTTTAAATTATAGTAAATAATTATTGACTTCATGGAACATAAGTCCCGAGACCTGTTTAAACATCATCATGTTTCATTTCCTAAACATAAAAATAGTATTTAATGGTTCTAATTTCAGGAGTCCTGTTACGGCTTTTTTATATAAATAATATAATTTTTTTTATTTACGAAAATAAGCCAAAATCAGATTATTTACCGAAATAGGCCAATTTTTCAATTTAATTGAGAAATCGCCATTTGAGATGGCGATTTCTCAATTAAATTAAATTCGAATTGCAACTCTAGTGCAACCCCGGTGGCCGGAGTTGAAACAATTGGGAAATCGCCATATCACATGGCGATTTCCCACCATGGATTTATTTTTTTTTCAATTTTTGTTTTTTTTTCTTTCATATATCGCGATTTAGTTTATAAATTTTAAGTTTTATTTATATTC
>JBBYHM010358915.1:9052-21298 GCA_038381775.1 Adansonia rubrostipa | reverse complement strand
AACTCGATTACTTAACTTTCAACAACACCTTAACTTGATTATATTCTTTTCGAATTTTTTTTTTTTACGATTCGTAAAAGAAAGAAACTTTTTTTTTTTTACGATTTATAAGAGGGTTGAGAGAGCTCATTTTATAGAGAGCTCTCTCCGACCCTCAATTATATGAAGGTCACGGGTAAAATACCCGTGATCTTGAGGGATATGACTTCTGTCATATCCCTCATCGAATCTCGATTATAAGGGTCTCATGAACCTTATAATTAAGAAACAAAACAAAAAAAAAAAGCAAAAAGACAAAAAAAAACAAAATTGAAAAAAAAAATTGTCGGTGGGAAATCGCCATGTGATATGATAATTTCCTAATTGTTTCTACCTCTGGCCGCCGGGCTTGCACCGGAATTAGAATTGAATTGTAATTGGGTTGAATTTAGTTGAGAAATCGTTATTTGATTTGGCGATTTTTTAAAATAAGTTGAGAAATAGTAATCTGATTTGGTGATTTCTCAACTAAATTATGAAATCACCATTTGAAATGGTGATTTCTCAATTAAATTAAAAAATTAACCTATTTCGATAAATAATTTGATTTTCACTTATTTTCGTAAATAAAAATATATATATTATTTGTATAAAAAAACTTTATGATAGTTGCTTATTATTAGATACATTTATCATTTTTTTAATTGAAAAAATAAAAATTGCGCAGGTTAGACTAGGTCTGGACAGTACAATAATAATCAAGGCTAGACCTAGTCATTTTTAGGCTACAGATTTCGAACAGGTCTAATAAAAACTAGTATTTAAGTGAAAAAATGAATATTAAAAAAAAAAAAAAGAAAGTGCTTGATAATTAAGAATTATTTCTATTAGTTTTATACATATGTGGTTTAATATTCAATATTGGACGGTTATATATATATATATATATGAAAGGTACAAAGCGAAGTAGCTAAACAGAGGATTAAATCTTGAACCTTAATCTTTTTAAAGAAAGTAAGAACCATTAAGTCAATCCTGAATCGTTATGAACCTGTTTATCTCATCACGTGAATTTATATCTATTCTTTAACTTGATTGCAATTTTATCAGCTTTTTTACAAAATAATTAGTTTGAATAAATATTCGTTTAAGAATAAAACTATTCATCCAATCTTTTAAAGCTTATTCTATAATTAAAATGAATCAAGAAAAATATTAATTCAATTGAATTGGTTTGAAAAAAATTAAACTCGTTTAAAAGATAAAAATGAGTTTTGATCTTAATATTTAATAGTCAAACTCAATGTAACTAAATAATTATTTTCAAAAATTAGAATAAATTAGCCAAAAATATTAAATCAATTAGAGTCGCTCGAAAAAAAATTAAAGCCATTTAAAAAAACAATGCTGGATCTTAACTTCAGACATTCTCAAAGCCAATCTAATCAAACAAGTGTATTATATTTATTATTTTGTTGCAATAAGATATATTCAATTTTATTTTTTTAACAATAATGTCTCTGTGTTAAGTAAAGTAATAAATTAAAATATATTAAATATAGATTTTTTTATTTAAAAAATATTTAAATTAGTAAATACCCACAAAGCATGAGAACATTATGAGTTTACAAATTACATAAAAAACCAAATTAATATTATAATAAAATAAAATTCAAATATTTAAGTTTTTTAATTTTAAACAATAATTATCCACTAAAAAACAATCAACTTTTTTTAATATATTTAATTTAAAAAATAAGTACACATTGAAAAGCACTCAATTTTTTATTTTATTATTTTTTAAAATAAGATTATTTTTAAATTCTAATATATATAAAGGGTCCAGAAACAGTTTGATTCTTGATGACCAGGACAGTTCCGAAATCGAACAGACTGTAAGTTCAAGCAAGAATTAATAATTCTATCAATTAATAAAAGAATAAATATTTGATATATTAATAAAATTAAGAAATTGAAAAATTGATCTGATGATTTATAATAAGTCTCATTCAAGAAGGCTTGAGTTTTATGTTTCATTAGACACATTTGATTCAAATTGAATAAAAGATTTTTAAGATTTAAATTGATTTGATTTTAATTATTATTTAATTACAAAATATTTTATTTTAATTTAATTATAAATTATATAAATATTAATAAATAATTTATATATTTTAATATATTTTAAATAATAAAATAAAATTTTAACTTAACAAAAAATTTAAATAAATAAATATTTTTATTATTCGAATATACACCATAAATATTTTTAAATACGAATATATAAAAAGCGAATATTTTAAGTCCTGCTAAGAGAGTTGTAAATATTATTCGATATAAAGTAAACGAAGAGAAGTATTGCAGCCTTTTTTCTGAAAATATATATTTTAGCAACCACATAAATTTAATAGGATGGATGGCTTGACTAAGTGTCACTAATATTGATTCCCCAATTATACAACATGCAAGTGATCTTCTCCAAGTATTTTTTATAGTTCTTATTTTGTTCCATCAAATTTCTATATAGAGAAAAAATATATATATATATTTGATGTATTAATATTTTTTATGTATCTTTATTTTTATTTGTTTTTATTTATACATTATTCATGAAATAACTAAAATTATCTAATTAAAAATTTTTAAAAATAAATTTATTTTATTTTTAATAAAATGATATCATTTGATTTATTCAAATTAATATAAATTATAACATTCGCATCAAAATCAATCAATATTTGTACACATTTCTATGGTATAAATGTAAGCTAATATAATTCACATTAACAACGTGTTGCATTCAGAAGAAATTAATTATTAATCTATGGAAGAAGAGGTATAGTCTAAGACGACACTGCTAATTCTTTTTGCAAATAAAAATTGGATTGAATAAAACATGTTAAAATATTTGAATATATAATTAACTCAATGATATATATATATATATATATATATATATATATATATTATTGGTTTGGATCCCCTTCCTCAAAAATCATATTAGATAATCAAAAAGGGAGGAATTATATACCTAATAGAATATTGGACTCACAAGTCACATGAGGATTTTTGGCTCATTGAAGCAATGGGATATTGGGTTTCCAGAGGAGTTTAAATTTTTTTTATTTTAATTTAAGGCCAGAAGAATTTTGTTTATTGTATAATAATAAATTGTCCAGACGAACAATCCAAGTGGAGTAAGCAATTAACCATCAAAATGACCCGTAACCAACTAATAATAGTTGTGCCAAGTGCCAACTCAAGTGACTAGCACCGAGAGTCGGTACATTTCAAAGATGCAAACTAATGGTTACCAACAAGTTTTGTTAGACCTATAAGGCTCAAGGCCACGGCCCTAGATTTGGACCAAATATGAAGATCGGCGTAATCAAGCTCGACATGTGGCCTACTCTCAGTCCTCAACGGGTCATATCGCCCAACGCCTTTAGCAAGAGATTCCGTCACATTAGTTGGGCAGCTTCAATCATTGAGATCGACTTGCTTAAACCTCACACAATGTCTAAAGACTCCAAACCTTTTTTTAAGCAGCACGTGGCATACACCAAGCCTACCTTGGTAGGTATATGTAACCTGACCACAGACTAGCTAAGGTAACCTTAATATTTTTAACCTTATTTTGCTTTTTTTTTTTTTTTTTACCTTACATTAATTTAAGCATTCATGTACCAAAGATCATCTTCCGACACTCCTCACCCTTTTCTTATCCTTCCACAGGTCCTCAAGCCATATTGGCTCTCTGGATCACCCAGCCAAGCCCATCATCTCAAGAAAATTTCAATAAATTTGATACACATATTATATTTAATTTTAAAATTTTAATATATTTAAATTATATTTATATTTACATTTTTAACATGAAATAAAAATATAAATACAAATGTATATATATATATGTATAAATTTTATGGCTTGTCTAAAATTATTATCAAACCTAATCTACTAGACTATAAACAGGAATCAAAGCCCTATAAGAGAGTAGTTACGTATACATATATATATTTATATATATATATATATATGATTCGAAGTTGAGCAACAAAGAAAAATATTGCAGCCATTAACTTTTTCTACCTCTCGTATTTCTTTAAATGATTCGAATCCGCTAAAGAATAGTGAAAGCTGGAGATCAATTTGCTTGCACTGACAAAAATGTTGCAATTTTGGTCTCATAAGATAATTTTCTTTGTGATGTGATGGAGCTGTAGTTGTAGAGCATCTCTGGGCATAATATTAGATAGGCTGCTTTTGACTAAATGTCACTTGATTCTCAATAATAAATTTGTTTGTGTTGCGCAAGTGATTCCCCAAGGCTATAATTAGCGTTTTGCTTTCCCATCAAAATCAAAATTTTCTAAGCAAAAGGAAAATACTAGGAAAAACACCCAAGCAAGAAATATTCCCACGCCAGTTCATTTTTAGGACTTTATCGTTAACCCTATCCTAACCTAATTTCTTTAGATATTCGATGTTTTAGATAGGCAGTATCACCAAGCTTCTGAAATTTAAACAAGTATCAACTTGTTTAGGTTTGCTCGTATCTGGGATTTTGATCACAACAAATTTTATGTCTAATCCTGAAATTTCGATTCCAAACCAAAAGAATCGTGCGTGTTGGAAAATAATAATTATAAATGTTGAACATATCGCCTGCCTGAATTGGCATTAGATTGTTCCTCACATCTTAATCCAGGTTGGGACACCTGCATTCTTATAGTAAGGACATGGAAGTATTGGAGATATGGCAACTGAACTGGACCGTTTTACGTTTTTAAATTCGAATCATTTTAAAGTTAAATAATTTTTGCATTTAAATTATTATAAATTTTAATTATTTTATATTTAAATCATTTTGGATTAGAATCTTAATAAGTTCAACCTACTTCAAGTTTTTATCTTGATTTAATTATTGCTGGGAGTTTTGTGCTAAAATTCAAGTGCCTACAAACTCTGAATTTATCATGTGGTAAACTTCATTTGACTTTATGGGATTGAAATTTTTTTTATTTTTAATTATTTCGAGTTTATTTAATAAGAAAATTTTAAAAATTAAAGTAATTGACTTTTTAAAATTAATCTAAATTGAATCGACCAATCTCGAATTGATATAGACGATTTTTTTGGATTCTGCTTGATTTTTTTTTGCTTCTGATTCCCAAATTTCTTTTCATCACACATGAAGATTGTATATTAGAAATTGGTACATTCATAATGTGGATTTTTTTAAAAAAATTTTGAAAAGGAGTGATTATTCAAGTAATTTCTTTATCTAAAAATAAGTAGCTTTTTTTTCGGAAACGTTTTAATAAAAATAAATTTTTATAAAAAAAATAAGAAAGACGTAAATTGATAACTTTGTAAAATACAGTTATTTAGTTCAATTATGTGTATTACATTAGCTAAGTCTTAAAAATTTTTATTTGTATTTTATTTTATTTGTATTTTATTTATTTTTAATAGTTTTTAATTTAGTATTATTTACTTTCCTTATATTTCAATTACTTAATTATTTAAATGTTTTCCATATTTTTTTTATAGGTAAAAATATGAAAAAGTTTCAAAAAATCCAACAACTTAGTTAAAAAGTAAAGTGAATCCAATCAAGTAAAGTGATTAAGTTTGATAATTTTCAAAAGTAATATATTCAAGCTATATGAAGATCAAGTTTTTTCCTTTCAAGGTTTTGCCCATATATGAACTCTTAGGATTAGATTTAAAGATATCCATGATACTCTGAGCTTTTTTTTTTTCTCATGTTTTTCAAAGTGGAGAGCAGCCATCAAAATTTTTTAATAAAAGAAGGATTGAACAAACCGAAGACTCAACAACTTTTAGTTTTCTCTTTTCGTTAATCTTTTTATCTTTATTATGATGAAACTCTAGTATTTTATGTTTTATTTAATCAATATAAATTAAATTTATTTTTCTAGGATTATAGTGGAATGTAACATGTAATTTAGATTATTTTATTATCTTTTCTTGATTTAGAGATATTTATCAATCTCGTTCCTAATGCTTCTAGTTAGTTGCCCAACAATTAGATTTGGTAACCTTAATGAACTTGGAAAAATGAATTTTGTGTTTAGACCTAAATTGAATGATATATGTTTAATATTAATTTATTAGGATGAATTGATCTACATGTTAAGTAGGAATACACAATAATGACATATATAACTAAATTAAAGTCTAAGCTTAATGAGTTTTTTTTTAATTCAATTTGCATAAGAATATAGGAAACTGATTAATAAAAATATTTTTATAAAATCATCGAAGATACTTACAAGTAAATTCGAACTCCAATTTAATAACTCATTATCATTAATAAAGTTAAGATGATAAAACATGTTTAAATTAAGTGTTAAGGGAAATTATAATCCTAAACCTTTCTCATTAATTAAATAAATCCTATTTAATTTGCTTTGTTAATATTAGTTAATTTTGGTTTACTTTAAATTTCACTTTACATTCTTTTAATTAGTTATTTAGACATGATTAAATTCTTTTAATTTTAATACTCGGCAAAATTTAGTTCAAATCCTCGTGAGAATGATACTCTATTCATCACTATATGTTCACTTGCGTGATTAAATCTGACAACATAAATTTCTTTTATTTCATATTATAATTTTTGTAATTTTTTTATTAATTTTTAATTGAGTTGTTATATTTGTGATACCATTATAATCAAATAATTTAATATTAGTATAGTTACATAAATTTTAGGGTTTTAATATTTGTAAAATTATTTATTTCATGATATATTAATGAATTTTGGCAAAAAAATACTAATAATCTAATTTGATCAATTCAAGATTTCAACTTCCAATTAGTTTTTAATTTATTTAATTCAACATTTATTAAAGGAATCATATATATATATATATATATATATTGTGGCTAATAATACAATTAGAAGTAAAGAACACGTTGGAGAAGAATAGTGACGTCAAGTCGTGGCCAACTGAACCAAGTTCAGGAATCAGCGGCGCTTTGTGCTATTTTGGACGCTTCTCCTGAAGGGGGATGCCAATCGGTCGTGAAGCCCTTTTTGACGTTCGAGGAGGCCATCTTGATAATATATTCGAAAGCTGGGTGAAGCATCCAATTGACTTCAGTGTTCCTTTGAATTATCTGTAGCCATTTGTTCTCGATGTCCCTGCAAATAATTAATAGGGCTTCAAGCCTGGTTAGTCTAAGGAGAATATACATAATTAGGAGAAGTTTTACATGTATAGCGGTGGGAACCTCAACACTTTTGACGATAATTATGGCATTTTCCAACGCGGTCTCTGTGGAAGGCACTGGTCCCAAACCAATTATTTACTTTGTTTTTACGAACTTTGAGGAAGACCCTCCATGCAGGGGTCCCCGTTTTCTGGATTTGTCGTTGTCGGTGTTGTTCTGAGGGAGCTCACTAAAAGCCTTGAGGATTCCTTTCACGTGGGCTTTGTGTAAGAAAAGCACCTTGAGTGGATTCGATTCGGCCCTTCAAATATGCATTCTTTCTGTGCTTCCATATTGCCCAAAGAATGCTGGCACATCGGCTATAGAAAACTTGGGCCTCAAGTAGTTGACGATCCAAGGTGAGAAGCCATTGGTGTGTCCAGGAGCTGAGTTTGTCCGGGAGAATTTTATCAATGTGGAATGTGAGATCCAAAGCAAACCATTCGGCTGTCATCAGTTAACAAATTTTTTTCAATTAATCAAAATTAAAAAATTCTAATTTTTTGATAAAATTAAAATTATAAGAGAAATTAAAACTATAATCAAAGTAGTAAATTTATATTAAAAGTTTATTAAATTAATTCAAATAAACAAACAATCAATCAATACATAATTGGATAAATTCAAACAAAATTAAATCAAACTCATATGTATTGAAAGATGAAACTAAAATCTCAAAATTGTAAGACCCATTCTTGTCACTACACTAAGGCATCATTGACAAAAGTTGTAATCTCTAATTGATGAAAATAAAATTGATTAGATCCTAAAACAAAAAACATTGTAAAATAAAGTTAAATCTTAAAATGAATAATAATAATATAATGTATTACTATTATGTAACTTTAGCGGTTGATTCTTCACAAACAATTGAATGAAAGCGAAGACTAATGAGATGTTTTCATTGCAAACAATAAAATATTCATATTAGCGGAGATTTTCAGTGTGTTTGCATGTTAGGATTTGTGTGTATCGGGTTTAATGTATACATATTTGTGGCCGAAAAGAAAAACTTTATTAGCCCCAGTAAAGAAGGAAGGAGGCTGAAATCGACGGCCTTAGGGCTTCAAAGCCCTGATAAATATAGGTAGTTGGATCAAACATCCAACGCACCTATCCTATGGACATTTATGGCTTCCTTCTCCTTTGAGTTCGAAAGGCCCAAGCACGACAGGGTTACAGGACTAGCGTTGGGAAGAAGAGTTAGCGACTCCAAAAAATATCACTTCTTGAACCATTCTCTTTGGGATTCTGTGTAAAAGTATGATATAAATATAATACATTTAACAAATTCAATCACGTATTAAAATAATAATAAATATAATACAATAAATTTAAATGTAATTAATATTATTAACATGATGTATTTAATATATTTAACAGGAGAGCATTTCACATATAATTTTTGTTACCATAATATTATAATTATTCAATTATAATTTAAAATTATATAAAGGTTCATCACTTATAATATGAGCTCTATATTATTTTTTTTTATAAATGCTATATAATTTTAAATACTGATTGATTAATTATAATATAATTATTATAAATGATATATTTTAATATATTTAACAATTTGAAGTATGTTTAAATTTAATTACCTATATAAAAAAAACCACTAAAACATTACACACGTATATAAAATTACTGGATCCAAAATTTCACTACAATCATGACCGTAGAAAAAGCTTGCTCAGAATAAGGGGCCACCAATAAGTCAGAAAGATATAAATATAACGATTGAGTAGACTATTTATCATCACCACCGAAGAGGACAGTTCCATACCAGCTAGGCAGTGAACGGGCTAATAATACAGGATTACGCATGGGCTCCCCATTTAACAGGATGATAGCAGCTGAGTTTGATGTTAAAAATTTTATTTTTAGTATATGATATTTTTAATTTTTTAAAAATTAAATCAAGATCAAATTAAATAATATTTATAGTCGAATTGATTCAAACAAAATCAAATTTTGTTGGTTCAGATCAATTTTTTCATCGATTTATTAATTTTAAATGAGTATATTTTTAAAATTAATTTAAAAATAAAATATTTATTTTTATTATAAAAATAAATATTAATAAAAATAAATTTCAGTAAGTTTGAATAATTATTTTTTTAATTTAAAAATCAAAAATCAACTCAAATATACTTGTTATTACTTGAATTGAATACGAAAGTCATTCGAATTGATTATTATAAAACGTGAATTTTACTCTACTTTCTGTTTTGACTAGCTTCAGCTCAAACTTGAGTCCACAAAATAGGCATTTTTATAATTTTTTTAATGGAAAAATACTTTATATTCCAACCAAAATAAACTGTTTTTGATAAAAAAAAATTCCATCATTTTCTTCAAGGCTGCTAATAATATTCAATCAAAGATAAATTCCATCGAAAAATGGTAAAAAGCCTAATCCTTCGGTTCCATTGACGGAAGAGGGTGAGAATTTTGGATGACAAAACTTTTTTCCTTACAATGAATGAACAAGTAGAATGCCAATACTCATCAGGCTAAATTCAAGTATATTTAACTCAATTTTTTAATTTCGACAATAAAGAATTTGAGTTTGAATTAGTGTAAACAATACCATAG
Source organism: Adansonia rubrostipa (assembly GCA_038381775.1). NCBI lineage: Eukaryota > Viridiplantae > Streptophyta > Magnoliopsida > Malvales > Malvaceae > Adansonia > Adansonia rubrostipa. The sequence continues at coordinate 11,473 of JBBYHM010358915.1, read as the reverse complement.
CGTTATCAATTGTATTAACAAGTACTTAACAATTTTAAGATAAAATAAAATGATATCAGTTTGCTTTCTTTTTTTTTTTAATAATTTATACCAATCGTATTGTCTTATACCAATCAATACTAGTTAGTACTAGTATATATTAATTCATATAATATTTTAATTTTTTAATTTTTTAAAATTTTTAATTATTTATTAAATTAATTTATATTTTTCTATTTTGATTATTTTATTTTTTAATAATTACATTTAATAAAATATTTTCATTAGTATAGAATATTGAACCTAATTAACTATAGTTTGTTATATTTTAAAATATTTTTATACTTATTTATTTTATATTTAAAAGTTTTAGATATTAAATGTTTATAATTTTAAAATTTATATTTACATGTAAATAGATATATATATATATGTATGAAGGTATATTTGTACATGTACCTAATATATATTTTATTAAAAAATAATAATAAATTATAAATATATATAATATTTAAAAATATTAATAAATTTAAACGATGCATCAAAATATAATATTTTATATATATATATTCATATCAAAATAAAAATAATATGTTTGTCATTATAATACTGACCATTTTAATTTGAACACTCGAGAGTTCTTATTTCTATATCGTAAGTGGCTTCTTCGCTCCGAAATTGCGAAACTTGGGCTTAATTAGCATTTGGCACGCAGTTGGCAGTCAGCACACTTGTTAATTACGTAATTATTGTATTTACACAAATGCACGCACCTAAAAAGGCCCCGATGCAACTAAAGCATTGGCGTCAAATGTTCCTTAATCTCATTTTGATTTGACCATTTCCGTGTAAAATATTAATATTAAATTGGGCTACCATTTCAAAAATATTCCTCTAATTATTACAATGCAAAGTGGCGTTCTCTCTTTACCTATCCGATAAAAAAAGATGAACTCTCGTGGGGCCCGGGGGCGGGGCCGTAAAGTTAAAGCTTAGCGAGAAGGTGAAGGATTAACGAATGCAGTACCCCTCTACCGACACCCCAAGTCCTAAAACGCAACGGGACAGTTGTGATGACGTAACGATATGGGATTTAACTCAAGGCAAGGACCAAGGGGTATAGGGGTCGGCTAATTCAATTATTGTTGATCCCTGAATCTCTCTTCACAATTTATAACCCATAGAAAAGAGGTGAGGGCCAACGCCAAATTGTCCCCACAAATAATAGTGATGTCTAGGAGTGCCACAAATATTATGACATCAATTTTTCTTAGGATTATTTCAAGGTGCATATACGTGGGATGGGCAAAGTCAAGGGGCAGACCAGCGTACGCTTGTCCTTAATATTTATTTGAAAAATAAAAAAATTAAACATGAAATAATTTTTCTTACTTTACACAAAAGTTAAAAAATTAAGTTTTGATATTTCCAAAAAAAATCTTTTTTCATGACATAATAATAAATGTGATTCATGAATTATACAAATGACAATGTTATCGGTATACTGGTTGATACGTATCGGTTTCGATATATAATGTTATCGGCGATAGTTAATTTTGTTTCGGTCTGTATTAATTATACTGATAAGTACTAGCCTGTTTCAGTGGTACCGACTGAAAATAGCTGTACCAATCAGTACATAATATAAGCTTATAAAAAAAAGTTAAACCAATATTAAACTTAAATTTGATGAATATTATACATAATTACTCATAAATTTGATAAATTTTAGGCATAATTACTCATAAATTTAATGATTATTAAAAAATTTTAACTTTACTACTTAACTGATATTGTTTTTTTATATTTGATAAAAAATTTTTAATAAAATATTATATATAATTGATGAATATTTAATATATAAAATTTTTTTAATTTCTTTTATTTTATATTTAAAAATATTTATATATATATAAATTAAAAATATTCAAACTCTGATAAATTAGAAATAGTATATCGAAATACGCTAATATTAATATATATCTGTATCAAAATAAAAATGATACACTCACTGATACGGTCCTTGATATATGATCTATTTGTATTGTATATTTTATTTTGAATAATTTGATACTTAATATTATTTTTTATTAATTTGATTTAAATATAACGAAAATTAAACATGTGTGAAAACGTTCTAACAATTCCAGTTAAAATTCAAAACCTCGTCGTACGTTGCCACGTAAATGTTGACTCAAATGTCCAACAATGTGGTATTTAAAACCCCACGTCTCTAACGATGTGATTGTATCCCTTATGGACACGTAAAAAATATATATATAATTAAACCAAAAATTTTGTTTTAATAAACCTATTAATTTGACAAGAGATGAAGAAGAAGGGAGGGCAGCCACCCAATAACCACCGTCACATAGTCCCAACTCCCCCCCCCCCCTTCAAAAAAAAAAACTACTTAGAAAGAAATGGCACAAGATGAAAATA
>JBBYHM010358868.1:2470-15642 GCA_038381775.1 Adansonia rubrostipa | reverse complement strand
TTAAGTCCAATGAGTGATTCATCTCGACCATCCCCCAAAAATAAGAAAGTGTTAATAATTATATGGCCTATAGAAACAAGAGAATATAAAATAGTGATATATCAACAAATATAGAAGCGAGGGCCATTTAAGTCGAGCTTGGTCAGGATTCATATCCAGTTCATGTTACGACACAAAGACATTGCAAAGCATCATCAAGCAACATTTTGGCAAACACATCATGCTCAAGATATAAGCAATGGTCTAGGTAACATCCTAATATGCTAAATGAATATTTAGTAGCATGAATGATGATCTGGCAATGGAACACAACACCAAAACAAAGTAAACCTGGGCTAGCTGAAACAAATTAGTAGCAACAAGAATCATTTTTGTCATCAAAATATCATCAAATGCAAGATCAAACCAAATATCCTAAAAAAATGCATGGATTTCTTAAAAGGTCATGGTTACATAAAGAGGTTAACTATGGAAGATGTATTAGAAATGCAGGAGAAAAAAGAGAATAGACTATAAATATACCAGTAAAGCTTTACCCCTATCCTTAGCTTTTGATTAAATAGCTTTGGCCTAACCCTTACTCACAACCCAAGGTCTTTTTCTCTTCTAAATTTTGCTTCATCTAGCCGCCATTACCTTTTGCCTCTTTTTCTATTTCTTTTTTATTTCTTTTTCTTGCAAAGTGAATACGTGATTGTGGCTCATGTGAAGTGGTGAATAAAATGGAAATGCAAAGCTTCAATATATATGGGGCTAGTCAGTTGCCCAAAACCTAAGGGGAAGAGTTATTTTTCTTTCATTTTTAATGACTCACCTTACACCATGATGTGCTTTTAACCCCTGATTGGTTGCCAAGGCTTGGGTTCCAAAACAACATCCTATCAGCTAGTCTAAGACACCAATCCGATAAAACCTTCCCTTAAATTTAATTATGCCATGACATTGTCTGCTATTATCTTTGCTAAGAGGGCTTTTAGAAATTGAATTGAACCAACTCAATTAAATAAAATAGGCCCAAATAAATGAAATAAATAAGCGTATGGATCATATTTTATTTAATATATTTTTAATAAAAGCTTGGCCTTAAATAAAATTATTTTTAGAACAAAAAATGTGACAAAATCCTAGCTTAAATCAATGGGTCACTCGAAGAAAAATGTCATGAATTAGCCAAAAACAGCTGAATGCATCCAATAAATTTGAGAATGTATCAATACATTTAGGTATCCATACATAGTCAAAATGTATTAATAATGTGTCAACACATTTGGCAATGTATCATTACATTTTAGTCCAAAATCAATTTTAGCTACTTCTAGGGATCTATGTCGAAACTCTTGAAGAAGGTATCGATAAATTCACTAATATATCAACACATAGAACAAAGGTATCAACATATTCACTTGATTTTCAAATTTGATGACATGAAGCATGAGTATTGATACCTCTTTGCAAGATATCTATACTTTTGGTTAAAATGTACATTTTACTCAACTTTAGCTACTAGCTTACCATAGCTCAAGATGATATCTATTGGATCTATAGACTTAGACATTTAGCCTCAATGATGCCTTGGAATGCTTGCACGAAGGCCAAAACAAAATTAGGTCACTATAATAATGAGAATCAAGTTTGCCTCATTTAAGCGATAAACTTTGATTCTAAGGAAAATGATGGAAAGAAAAACTTTTCTTGGAAAACCAAAGCATCAATATGATGTATCCTAATAAGGAGAATAAGTTTATCTTTCCCAATTTCTTAAAAATGATTGAGATATAAGGAAAATGATGGGAAGAAAAGCTTTTCCATGGAAACCAGAGCCTTAATATCATGTATCCCAATTAAGCGAATGTGTTTTTATTGCCCCATGTTGAAAAAAATGCAAACTATTATGAGAATTCATGTTTGTCTCATTTGAGGGATGAACCTTGATTCTAAAGGAAAATGATGGGAAAAAAGGCTTTTCTTGGAAACCAAAGCCTTAATATCATGTATCCTAATAAGGAAAAAAAATTTTTATTGCCTAATCAAGAAAACAATAGAGATTATTATGAGAATTCATTTTTGTCTCATTTAAAAGACAACATTTGATTTTAAAAGAAAATGATGGGAAGAAAAGCTTTCTTGGGAAATCAAAGCATCAATATCATGCATCCTAAGGAGGAGAACATGTTTTTTTCCCCAATCACAAGTAGTGGAGATTATTACGAGAAACCATTTGTCTCATTTGAGGGACAAACTTGATTCTAAGAAAATGATGGGAAGAACATGATTTTGTTGCCCAATCATGAAAACAATGGAGATTATTATGAGAATCCATGTTTGTCTCATTAGAAAGACAAACTTTGATTCTAAGAAAAATTACAAAAAGGAAAGCTTTTTGTGGGAAACAAAAACATTAATATCATGTATCCCAATAAAAAGAACATATTTTTCCCAATCATGGAAACAATGGAGATTATTATAAGAATCCATGCTCATCTTATTTAAAGGACAAAGTTTGATTTTAAAGAAAATGATGGGGAAAAAAAAGCTTTCTTTGAGAAACCAAAGATTCAATACTTGTATCCTAATTTGGAGAATGTGTTTTTTATTCCTAAATAACAAAAACAATGGAGACTATTATGGGAATCCATGTTTATCTCATTTGAGAAAGTAACTTTGATTTTAAGGAAAATGATGGAGGAAAAGTTTTTTTTCTTGGGAAACCAAAGCATCAATATCATATATCCTAACAAGGAGAATGTGTTTCGTTGCCTAGTTAAGAAAACAATATAGATTATTATGAGAATTCATGTTTGTCTCATTTAAGGCCGAACTTTAATTTTGAGGAAAATGATGTGAAGAAAAAGTTTTTCATCACAACCAAAGCATTAACATAGTGTATCCAAATGAGGAAAGCATGTTTTTGTTGCCCAATTAAGAAAATAACGAAGATTTGAATCTACGTTTGTCTTATTTAAGGACAAATACTGATTCTAAGAAAAGTGATAGGACAAGAAGCTTTCTTTGGAAACCAAAGCTCCAATGTCATGTATCCCAACCAGGGGAATAAGCTTTAGTTACCCAATCACAAAAGTAATGGATATTGTTATGAGAATCCACGTTTGTCTCATTTGAGGGATAAACCTTGATTTTAAAGAACATGATAAGAAGAAAAGCTTTTCATGGGAAACTAAAGCATTAATATTTTGTATCCCAATGAGATAAACATGTTTTTGTTGCCCAATCATGAAAATAATAAAGATTATTATGAGAACCGTATTTATTTCATTTGAGAGATGAACTTTAATTTTAAAGAAATTATTAGGAAGAAAAGCTTTTCATAGGAAATGAACGCATCAATATCTTGCATGCTAATAAGGAGAACATGTTTATGTTGCCTAATCTCAAAAATAAAGGAGATTAACATAATAATCCATGTTTGTCTCCTTTAAGGGCCAAACTTTGATTCTAAGAAAAATGATGGGAGAAAAAGCTTTCCTTAGAAACTCAAAGCTTAATATCATGCATTCCAATGAGGAAAATGATTTTTTGCCTAATAATGAGAATAATGGAGATTATTATGACAATCAATGCTTATCTCATTTAGGGACAATTCTGATTCTATTGAAATTGACGGCAAGAAAAGCTTTACGTGAGAAAACAACTACCAATATCATGTATCCTAATGAAGGGAAAATGTTTTTGTTCACCTATAACAGAAACAATGGAGATTATTATAAGAATCCATGTTTCTTTTATGGAGGGATAAATTTTGATTCTAAGGAAAATGATGGGAAGAAAATATTTTTTTAGTAAACCAAAGGTTCAATATCATGTGTCCCAAAGAGAAGAGCAAGCCTTTGTTGCCCCCCATTCACGAAAATATTGGAGAAGGTTACAAGAATCCATGTTCGTCTCATTTGATTGACAAACTTTGATTCTAAGGAAAATGATGCAAAGAAAGCTTTTTTTTCAAAAAGCAAACTTCAATATCTTGTATCCTAGGTAAGACAATGACTTTTTGTTGCCTAATCACAAAAACTATGGTGATTATTACAAAAATCCCAAAGTTGTCTCATTAAGGGATGAATTTTGATTCCAAGGAAAATGATGGGAAAAAAAGCATTTCTCTACAACCAAAACAGCAATATTGAGTCCTTAAAGATTTAAACATGATTTTGTTGGCTACTCACAAGAACAATAGATTTTATTTATAGAATCTGTGATTGAATCATTTTAGGGATAAAAATTAATTCTAAGGAAAATAATGGGAAGAAAAGATTTTCTAAGGAAACCAAAGCCTCAGTATCATGTATCCCAATTAGGTGAATGTGTTTTTCTTGCCTAATCACAAAAAAAGATGAAGATTATTAAGAAAAGCCATGGCTGTCTCATTTGTGAGAAGAACATTGATTCTAAAAAAATAATGGGAAGAAAAGCTTTTCCTAAAAAATAAAGCATCAGTATCATATATCCTAATGAGGATAACGTCCTTTTGTTGCCTAATCAAGAAAAGAATTGAGATTATGATGAGAAGACATGTTTGTCTCATTTGAGTAATGAACTTTGATTCGAAGGACTGTAAGGGGAAGCAAAGATATTCCAAGAAAACTAGAGCCTCAATATCATGTATCCCAATGAAGAGAACATTTTTTTTGCCCAATCATGAAAATAATGAAGATTATTTTTATGAAAAACCATGTTTGTCTCATTTAAATAATAAACTTTGATTCTAAGGAAAATGTTGGGAAAAAAAAGCATTTGGTAGGAAACTAAAGCTTCAATGTTATGTATCCCAATGAATAGAACATGTTTTTATTGCCGAATTACAAGACAATTGAGATTATTACAACAATCCATATTTGTCTCATTTAAGGGACAAATTTTGCTATTGTTCAAAATTATGAGAAGAAAAGCTTTCTTGGGAAGCCAAGCATCAATATTGCATATCCCAATCATAAGAATGCATTGTTGTTGCACAATCATGAAAACAATGGAGATTTTTATGAGAATCTATGATTCATGAGATGCGAACTTTGATTTTAAGGAAAACAATAGGAAATAAAGTTTTTCTAAGGAAACCAAAGCCTCAAAATATCATGCATTCCAAATAGGAGAACATGCTTTTATTGCACAATATTGAAAACAATGAAAATTATTACCAGAATCTATTTTTGTCTTATTTGAGGGATGTACTTTAATTTTAAGGACAATGATATTAAGAAAAGCTTTTCTTGGGAAACCAAAGCATGAAAATCATGTATCCTAATGAAGAGAACGTGTGTTTGCTGCCCAATCACGAAAACATTGGAAATTATTATGAGAATCCATGTTTGTTATAGGGTTGAAATTTGATTCTATGGAAAATGATGGGAAAAAGTTTTTCTTAAGAAACCAAAGCCTCAATATCATATATCCCAACAAGATGAAAGAGTATTTTTTGCCCAATCATGAAAACAATGATGATTATTTTAAGAATCCATGTTTATCTAATTTATCCCATTGAGCTGAACAAGTTATTTTTGCCTAGTCATGAAAACATTGATGATAAATTGAGAATCCATATTTATCTAATTTAAAGGACCAACTTTGTTTTAAGGAAAATACTGGGAAGATAAACTTTTCTTGGGAAACCAAAGCATTAAAATCAAGTATCCCAACAAGGAAAAAGTGTTTTTGTTGCCATATCAATAAAATATAGAGATTACTACAAGAATCCATGTTTGTCTCATTTAAGGGACAAACTTTGATTTTAAGGAAAATGATTAGAAGAAAAGTTTTCCAAGGAAACCAAAGCATCAATATCGTGTATCCTAATGACCAAAACATATTTTTGTTGCCTAATCACGAAAAAAATGGAGATTATTCCAAGAATCAATTTTTGTCTCATTCGTGAGACAAACATTGATTCCAAGAAAAACTATGGAAAGAAAATATTTTCTTGGGAAGCCAAAGTATCAATATCATGTATCCCAATAAGGAGAACATGTTTTTATTACCTAATCAAAAAATAATGAAGATTATAAGAATCTATGTTTGCCTCATTTGAGCATCTAACTTTGATTCTATATAAAATGATGGGAAAAAAAGCTTTTTCTTTGTAAACTAAAGCATCAATTTTGTGTATCCTAATGGGGAGAATGTTTTTTTTATTTCATCAGTACACCTAATCCACCTTCAGTAAGTGAAACAGGCAAGCACTTACAATCCATAGGGGGAGTAAATGTTGGGGAAGACCTCAAACCCAATCCACTGCAGTTTAACTTCTCAAGATAGATAAAAGATTGTGCTATTCCTACATAGCTCTCTTGGTAGTAGAAAGGTATAGATGGGGTGTTGTGTAGGCACACCAGCAACCATGCACCCTCTGGTGCGATTCAAGTGTGGTACAAATGCATCTACTACCTTGCACCCTTAATAGAACCAATCAGGTGGTGCACCTACAATGGACTTGAGCTCAGATGACGACACATAGCACAATTTGGACAATGCCAGGATTTATAAATAGGCTAACTATTAGCTTATCCCCAACATGACCATATGAACCGAACTTTGATTTCCAACTAGAGAAGCTATCTTTAGTCAGAAACCTTCTTATCTCTTTCTAAATCTTTTCATTTTCAAAGTCCCCTTGAGTCCCTAAGTCTTTGTATCCCTAAGCATCTCACTTTGAATAACTTTTGACTTAAACGTCAGCCCCAATGTCTCTGATGCTCACGTCCATTGCAAGCACATTTCCACCTATAACATCATCAACATTAAAATGGCAAAAAAGATAGAAAATAGTAACTTTGATTTTTCCTTTTTACAAAAAAATGAAATGCTTTTATAGAAATAGATAAGGCATCCAAATCAAGACATGTTATGCTTACATTTCAAAAAAATTAAATTAATTTTTTGCTAACATGAAGTTTATTTTTCGTTAACTATATCATTTTTTAACCAACAATTATCATATAATAATTTTATTTCCTAAAAACAAAGACTCAAAATACAAAATATTTTTCAAAAATTATTTTTGACAAAAAAAATAGACCATAAATCATCTTTCCAAATGCAAATTTATTTGCTTTAATTTAAAATTTTAGCTTAAAATGATTTCAATGGATTTCCAAACAATTTGAACTTTTTTCAACTTGACATAATCCAAATCGCCACCTACCCACACAATTGAGAAAAATCGAAACGGTTCAACCTTTAAGGGTGGGCAATCAAAGGCAACACGTTGTGCATGCATGTGTATATAATTGCATTGCATAGTCATAATACTTCAGAAAGAAGCCCCTGCATTCTTACAACGTGTTTGGTTAGGGGGCCAATCCCCATTATTCCATGGTGAACCAATGTGCAACGATTTTGTTCCATTCCAAAACTATTCCCCAAAAACAAGGAGCAGTCATTATATGCCTCCACTCAGAATGCCTATTCCGAGTGGTGAGAAATAGTCACAAATTTTTGGACAGTTCCCATACACAATTGTTTCCTCCTCCAAAAAAGTAAAAGAAAAAAAAATCATTACAACGAACAATAAAGAAAAAAAAATACTTCAGAAAACAAAATAAAAAGTGGATAGAGAATTCTCTTTTCTAGGGTTTTGGGTTAAGGTAGCTGTAGGAAGCATTGAGACTTCAAATTGGTGGCAATGAATAACACAGAAAAACATAGCAAAAAGTCAATCCCTTATGAGCAACGGTTGAAAGCTTTCTAGGGCTTTTTTATTTTTTCGGACTTTTCTTTTAAATCTTCAATTTTAGTATTGATTTTTAAAAAAGAAATAAAAACTACACGTAAAACTAAGCAATTTTGGATGAAATTTTGGGAAAGAAAGGACAACGACAGGCGGTGCGCGACTGCAGACAAAAATGTAGAAACAGAGGCAGCAGTCTTGGGTTCTTTTTTTTTTTTTTTTTTTTAACATTCTAGTTGAATTGTTATGGTTCGTAGAGAGGGAGAATTTTAGAGAGATGGGATAAAGGGTGAAATAAGAAAATGAAAGTAAAAAAATTATTATATATACGCTAAAAACAATATTAACTACACTTGAAATAAATGTATATTAAAATAAATATTTATAAAAATGAATATGCTCATATGCTTTAAATGGAATATGCGAATGTTTTATAATATCTCAATAATAATATAGATTAAACATCAATTATTAAATTGAAGATAAAATTGTCATTTTGTTTATTTTTTATGCATCATTTAACATCATATTAACTAACTAAACAATATATTTCTATTTTTCATTTATTCCAATAAATCAATAAAACTATAAACCATTTTAACTAACAAAACAACAAAATATCATCCCTCGTTTAATTCCATCACCCAAACAATACGATCAAATTACATATTTTTTCTTTTATTCCATTCTTCCTATGTTACAATCGAACGTGCCCAACCCAACGTAAGGGTTTTATTAAGAATTATCAGAGTTCCAAATGCGTTTCAAAATAGTAGCTAATCCGCACAAATGGCACAAAAAAATGATAGCTTCAGCATCCAGCGTTGAAGGAAAAATTTACATATCCGCCTTCTATCTTCCTTTATTTAAAAAATAAGAAGAAAAAGAGGGCTTTGGGAGAACAGGCTCCAGTCCTGATCCTCTTTGACAGTCGACAACATCGTTTAGAACATAAATAAAAAATCCTGGTTCATCCGATCCCAAAAAATGAACAATCCTGTCGCTGGCATTGCCAACACCACCTAGATTATTTTCACAATTATCTAGAAGACAAGAAAGGTATATAAGGAATCAATTAGGCTGCAGATTCCTTGGCAATCTTATCTGCCTTAGTAATGACTTCCTCAATCCCTCCAACCATGTAAAATGATTGTTATGGAAGGTCATCATATTTTCCATCCAAAACTCCCTGAAAACATCAAGATTATGAAGAATGCTATAAATAACAGACAGTTTAGATGCTAACTCATGTTTAATAAGTTACCATAAATGCACGTAACTAAATGGGTAATCAACCATATTTTCTCGATCAAGATAAGTTTTAACCGAAATGATTGTGAACTTTTTCAACGAATTCTCATAAAAAGTGGTTCTCAATATCTATCTAGAACAAATTCATATGCTAGATGGACAATACTAAACCACAAGTTCACATGCGCCAGCCCACAATAACCAAGAAATTAGCATTATCCCTCTAGCCGGGTTTAGCAATATGGATCACATTGCACCATTGTGTTCTATTTTAGGATAATATTATTATGTATTGCATGTATTATGAGAAATGATAACTGCGGCTCTTCATATAACATATGCATTCAGAACAATTTTAAATGCCACACTTATTTTAATAATAAAGGATAGCATAATATGGATCCACCTATTAAAAGAAGTTAATCTCCAGCTCCTCCATTGCCATAACACACCATGGTACAAAAGAAGCAAGCTGGGCAGAAAGAAAATTTTACCTGGAAGCTAGTGATACTCTCCTTCAACTCCACATACTTGCCAGTGGCACCAGTGAACACTTCTGCCAAATGGAAAGCCTGGCTCAAGAACCTTTAAATCTTACGAGCACGAGCAACAGTTAACTTATCATCTTCACTAAGCTCATCCATCCCCAAAATGGCAATAATATCTTGCAAGTTCCTATAATTTTGGAGAACCTTCTGCACACCACGAGCAGTACCATAGTGTTCCTCACCTAAAATATGAGGGGAGAGCATATGAGAAGTAGAATCCAAAGGATCTACAGCAGGGTAAATACCAAGCTCGGAGATCTGAAATAAAGGGGGAAAAAGAAAGCAAGCATTATAAGCAGAAACCAGCAAGTAAATCGTAAAGTAATATTCAATGGAACTCCTCTACAGCTGCATGTGTGTGTGTGTGTGTGTGTAAAATACCTGCCGAGACAACACAGTTGTCGCATCCAAGTGAGCAAAGGTTGTTGCAGGAGCGGGATCTGTCAAGTCATCAGCAGGCACATAAATGGCTTGCACAGAGGTCATAGAACCTTTCTTGGTGGTGGTAATACGCTCTTGAAGTCCTCCAAGATCAGTAGCCAAAGTTGGTTGATAACCAACAGCAGATGGAATACGACCAAGCAAAGCAGAGACTTCTCAGTTTGCCTGTATGTAAAAAGAAAAGCACAATTCAAATTTTCAGCTACATGGAACATATACAGAAAAAGCTTACACAATAAGCCATCTTACTTGAGTAAAATGGAATATGTTGTCAATAAAGAGAAGAACATCTTGCCCTTCAGCATCACGGAAGTGTTCAGCCACAGTCAAGCCAGTAAGGCCAACACGAGCACGAGCACCAGGGGGCTCATTCATTTGACCATAGACAAGAGCACACTTGCTGTCAGCCTGTAATGACAGGAAAATGAAAACCCCATTGGATGCCATGCAATATATATATACACCCACACACACACAGAAATGCAGATAAGATGAATATATACATGGTCTTTAACTGCTTGTCACCTAGCTTAATGACACCACTCTCAATAATTTCCCTATACAAATCATTACCCTCCCTAGTACGTTCACCAACACCAGCAAATACTGAGAAAACCACCTAATTACAGAAACAAGAAATATAAGAATAATAAACAATGTACTAAGTGGGAACCAACCACAAATATAATGTAACACATACCATGAGCTTTAAAAACATTGTTGATAAGTTCCATGATAAGCACTGCCTTCCCCACACCAGCACCACCAAAAAGCCCAATCTTCCCTCCTCTTTGATATGGTGCAAGGAGGTCAACAACCTGTAAAAGAAAGGAAGAAAAAAGTTTTGAACCTGACTAACATACTCTCATCTAGCTTCAGACAACACAATATGTGAACAGAAGTTCATCCTGATAAAGCATAAAAACTTAACAGAAAAGGGGAAACAAAAGATACAGCACAGCATCAGAGACATGCAGAACCACTAGCAATAATTAGTACCTTAATACCAGTGACAAGAATTTGTTGTTCGGTAGCTTGATCAACAAAAGCTGGCACTTCTCTATGAATGGGCAAGAAGTGGTCAGTTTCTGTAAACATTTAAACTCAGTCAGTTAGAATTTTGCACAGTATACTATAAAGTAAACTGCTCAAATGCTTAACAAGTTGGCAAATCTCTTACTGATTTCGCCTCTCTCGTCAATTGGCTCTCCGATAACATTTATGATACGACCAAGAGTAGCTCTACCAACTGGTACCTGACGAGGACTAGCAAGCATAATTAAGAAGTTCATGAAATTTAAAAATGCTTTTATAAGCTAGACAACTTCAAATTGGGAAAAGCAATCAAATAACCGAATAAAGGCAGATACCAAGAAAAAAAAATGAAAAGCTCGACGATATGAGGGAAACCCAAATCATGGGTGACACGTCAAAGCAAAAACCATTTTGAGAATCCATTTTTATAATACAACGGTAAAAAGGGCTAAAACACAAATGAATATCATTTGGTAATTTTTTAAACCCCACTTGGACTGCTGACAAACTGAAGAATAGGTAATGCATTTTAATTAGATGTCCAATAGTTTCAAAAGCAAAATTCACTGATAAAGGACTTAAAAACCAATCTTTGGCTTGGTTAACCAAACATTTCTCACTTATCAGATTCCGACGAAACATAATTCAAATCTATAAACCCAATCGAATCAGATCTCCAGCTTCATTTCACTTCAGCTTCAAGTTTCTAGCTACAACAAACCAAACAAAACCAAAAAAGAAAAAAAATTTCCAATAAAAACTCATCATTCAAAATTGAAAATAGAACACTTAAAAAGAAGAGACTCTTTACAGTGATAGGAGATCCTGTGTTGAGCACGGGCTGCCCTCTAACAAGTCCCTCCGTTCCATCCATAGCAATAGTCCTAACCATGTTCTCACCCAAGTGTTGAGCCACTTCAAGCACCAGCCTAACTGAGTGGTCCATCACTCCAAGCGCCGTCGAAATCGGAGGTAAACCTTCATCGAATCTAACATCGACTACGGCACCGATCACTCGACAAACCTGACCAATGGCTCCTGCTCCTGTGAACTCATCAGTGATCTTACCTCTACCGCCTGTCTTAGTGGGAGACTGAGATGGAGCAGGAGAAGCCGTACCAGCCGCAGATGTCGCGTACTGTGCATTACGAGAGAGAAAGTTGAGGCAAGGAAAAGGACGACGCGTGGGGAAAGGTGAAGGCAGGTAAGCGTTAGAGTTTAAAGATTTGGACAGAGATCGGCGAGAAGTGGAGCGGAGGAGAGTAGAGAGGATTCGACGTGAAGCCATTGACAAAGGGCTTCCAGAGACGCTAGGTTTGAGGAGAAAAGGGTTTTTTTTTTTTTTTTTTTTTTACGAGTCAGATTTAGCTTCTTGTGTTACCCTACTTGCTTGTAATTAGGCTAAGACGGCCAAGAGACCCATGATTTTTTTTTTTTTTTAATTTCAAATTGGTTCGATGGAATGAGAATCGATAAAAACAGATTCTACAGGGTAAGCATTATTAGTGGTTAAGGGTGTGCAGAAGTTCGTCGACCTGAAGCAGCCGATCGAAATCGACTCAGTTTGCGTTGTTCGGATTGATTGGTTCAATTGCGTTTAGTCGATAAAGCTTTGCCTGTTTAAATAGATTTAATCAGTCAATTCAAAATTTTAATTTTTTGATCGATTATATCAATCTTAATTAAATACTAAACCCAATAATACATTACCCGTAAGTTGATAAGCCCATAAGCTGATAAGCCTAACAACTCACAAGCCCATAGGCTGATAAATTTAATTACCCATCAAGATTCAAGCGCAAAATGATAAATTTAAATCAAAATTTTGAAATTAATTTTGACAAAATAAATTATAAACCCAACCCACAGCTAAAAAACTAATCCACGACATTTTGTCTTTAAAACCCTAAGCTAAAAAAAAAAGAAGAACAAAACACTCAGCTGCCTTAGTGCATCCCCTGCTTGGTCTCCGGTTTCCAGTCTCCTCTTCCTGCTGGTCGCCAATCTGCTCAGCCTCTAGTTTTGTGTTGCTTGATCTCACTTCCTCGGTGCGACAGTGCCTCCTTTTACTGCCTCCTGGTCTCCATTACAAGCTTTTAGCTGCCTTCATTTTAGGTTTTCCTTCAAATATAAACCCTTAATCTAATGCACCTTGTTTAGAGAAGTAAATTAATGATCCGAGGACAGGGCCCAAATGGGTTTAGAAAGTTGCTTTCTTTTTTTTT
>JBBYHM010358857.1:0-21318 GCA_038381775.1 Adansonia rubrostipa | reverse complement strand
AATCTACTTTCTTTTCACGATTGGGCACCATAAGCACATTCTCCTCACCTGGACAAACAAATTGATGCTTTGGTTTCGTAAGAAAAACTTTACTTCCTACCATTTTTTGGAATCAAAGTTCATCTATCAATAGGGATAAACATGGAATCATGTAATATTCTCCCTTGCTTCCATGATTAGGGACCATAAACACATTCGCCTTATGGGGATAATTGATATTGATGCTTTGAGTTCATAAGAAAAACACTACTTCCCTCCTTTCTTTGGAATTAAAGTTCATCTTTCTATTAGGATAAACAAGGATTGACATAATAATCTCCTTTCTTTTCATGATTGGACACCATAAACACATTCTCCTCATTCAGATAAATGATGTTGATGCTTTCATTTCATAAGAAAAACTTTTCTTTCTACCAATTTTGGAACTAATGTTTGTCTGTCGATTTGGACAAACACATATTCACATAATAATCTACTTTCGTTTCATGATTGGGCACTGTAAACAGATTCTGCTCACTTGGATAATTGATACTGATGCTTTTGTTTAGTAAGAAAAACTTTTCTTTCTATGATTTTTGGAATTAAAGTTCATTTTTCAATTAGGATAAACATAGATTCACATAATAATCTCCTTTCTTTTATTGATTAGGAACCACAAATTCATTCTCCTCTTTGGGATAAATGAATTGATCTTTTGTTTTCATAAGAAAACCTTCACTTCCCACCATTTTTTAGCACCAAAGTCCATCTATTAGTTGGGATAAACAGGATTCATGTAATAATCTCCTTTGTTTTCATGATTGGAAATCATAAACTCATTCTCCTCATTAGGATAAATGATATTAATGCTTTGGGTTCATAAGAAAGACTTCTTTTTTCTACCAAATTTAAAATTAAATTTCATCTTTCAATTAGGATAAACACATATTCGCAAAATAAACTCCTTTTGTTTCTATAATTGGGCGCCACAAATTCATTCTCCTCATTGGGATAAATGAATTGATGCTTTGGTTTCATAAGAAAACCTTCACTTCCCATCATTTTTTAGAATTAAATTTCATCTTTCTATTGGGATAAACATAGATTCACATAATAATCTCCGTTCTTTTCATGATTAGATACCATAAACACATTCTCCTCATTAGGATAAATTATATTATTACTTTAGTTTCATAAGAAAAACTTCTCTTTTTACCATTTTTAGAATTAATGTCTCTCTATTGATTTGGACAAACATGAATTCACGTAATAATCTACATTCTTTTCATGATTGGGCACCATAAACATATTCTCCTTACTGGGATAAATGAATTGATGCTCTGGTTTCATAAGAAAAACTTCACTTCCTACTTTTTTTTGAATCAGGGTTCGTCTATCAATGGGGATAAATACAGATTCACATAATAATCTCCCTTGCTTTTATGATAAAGAACATAAACACGTTCTCCTCATTTGGATAAATGATATTGATGCTTTGATTTCATAAGAAAAACTTCTCTTTCTACAAATTTTAGAATCAATGTTCATCTTTCAATTAGCATAAATACTAGTTTGCATAATAATCTCCTTTTTTTTTAATGATTGGGCACCATAAATTCATTCTCCTCATTGGGATAAATGAATTGATGCTTTGGTTTCACAAGAAAAACTTCACTCGACACCATTTTTTAGAATTAAAGTTTGTCTTTTATTTCGATAAACAAAGATTCAGATAATAATCTCCTTCTTTTTCATGATTGGGCACCATAAGCACATTCTCCTCATAGGGATAAATAATATTGATGCTTGGTTTAATCTGAGAAACTTCTCTTTCTACCATTTTTAGAATTAATGTTTGTCCTTCGATTTGGACAAACATAGATTCACATAATAATCTCCTTTCTTTTCATGATTGCGCTCTATAAATGATTAGCTTCATTAGGATAAATGATATTGAAGCTTTGGCTTCATAAGAAAAACTTCTCTTTCTACCAATTTTAGAATTAAAGTTCATCTTTCAATTGGGGTAAATACAGATTCACTTAATAATCTCTTTTCTTTTAATGATTAGGCACCATAAATTCATTCCTCTCATTTGAATAAAGGAATTAATGCTTTGGTTTCATAAGAAAACCTTTACTTTCTTACATTTCTTAGAATCAAAGTTCATCTATCAATTAGGATAAACACAGATTCATGTAATAATCTCCTTTATTTTCATGATTAGGAACCATAAACTGATTCTCCTCATTGGGATAAATGATGTTGATGCTTTGCTTTCATAAGAAAAACTTATCTTTCTACCAATTTTGGAGTTATAATTTATCTTTTAATTAGGATAAACACGGTTTCACATAATAATGTCTCTTCTTTTAATGATTGGGTGCTACAAATTCATTCTCCTCATTGGGATAAATGATATTGAAGCTTTGGTTTCATAAGAAGAAAATTTTATTTCTACCAATTTTATAATTAAAGTTTATCTTTTAATTGGGATAAACTCGGATTCACATAATAATCTCCTTTCCTTTAATGATTATGTGCCACAAATTCATTATCCTCATTGGGGTAAATGAATTGATGCTTTGGTTTCATAAGAAAAACTTCACTTCCCACCATTTTTTAGAGTTAAGGTTTATCTTTCTATTGGGATAAACAAGGATTCACATAATAATCTCTTTTCTTTTCATGATTGGACACCATAAACATATTCTCCTCATTAGGATAAATGATATTGGTGCTTTGATTTCATAAGAAAAACTTCTCTTTCTACATTTATATAATTAATGTTTGTCCGTTGACTTGGACAAATAGGGATTCACATAATAATCTATTTTTTTTTTATGATTGGGCACCATAAACACATACTCCTCTCTGGGATAAATGATATTGATGCTTTGGTTTCATAAGAAAAACTTCTCTTTCTACCATTGTCAGAATTAAAGTTCATCTTTCAATTAGGATAAACACGGATTCACGTAATAATCTTCTTTGTTTTTGAAGATTAAAAACCATAAACACATTCTCCTCATTGGGATAAATGATATTGATGCTTTGGTTTCATAAGAAAAACTTCTCTTTCTACCAATTTTAGAATTGAAGTTCATCTTTCAATTGGGATAAATGCAGATTCGCGTAATAATCTCTTTCCATTTAATGATTGGGCACCATAAATTCATTCTCTTTATTGGGATAAACGAATTGATGATTTGGTTTCATGAGAAAAGCTTCACTTCCAACCATTTTTTAGAATCAAAGTTCGTCTATCAATTAGGACAAACTCAGATTTCATGTAATAATCTTCTTTGTTTTCATGATTAAGAACCATAAACACATTCTCCTCATTGGGATAAATGATATTGATGCTTTGGTTTCATAAGAAAAACTTCCCTTGCTACCAATTTTAGAATTGAAGTTCATCTTTCAATTGGGATAAACATGGATTTGCATAATAATCTCTTTCCTTTTAAAGTTTGAACACCACAAGTTGATTCTAGTCATTCGGATAAATGAATCGATGCTTTGGTTTCATAAGAAAAACTTCACTTCCCACCATTTTTAGAATTAAAGTTCATCCTTCGATTTGGACGAACATAAATTCACATAATAATCTCCTTTCTTTTCATGATTGGATACCATAAACACATTCTCCTTGTTGGGATAAATAATATTGGCGCTTTGGTTTCATAAAAAAACTTCTCTTTCTACCATTTTTAGAATTAATGTTTGTCCTTTAATTTGGACAAACACGGATTCACATAATAATCTACTTTCTTTTTATGATCGGGCACCATAAACACATTCTCTTCTCTGGGATTAAAAGATATTAATGTTTTGGTTTCTGCCAATTTTAGAATTAAAGTTAATCTTTCAATTAGGATAAACACGGATTTGCATAATATTCTCTTTTTTTTTAATGATTGGGCACCACAAATTCATTTTCCTCATTGGGATAAATGAATTGATGCTTTGGTTTCATAAAAAAGAACTTCCCTTTCCTCTATTTTTTAGAATTAAAACTCATCTTTCTATTGGGAAAAACACAGATTCACATAATAATCTCTTTTTCTGTTCATGATTGGAAACCATAAACATATTCACCTCATTGGGATAAATGAATTAATGCTTTGGTTTCATATGAAAACTTCACTTCCCACCATTTTTAGAATCAAAGTTCATAGATCAATTGGGATAAGCACAGATTCACATAATAATCTCTTTTGTTTTTGTGATTAGGAACCATCAACACATTCTCCTCATTGGGATATATGATATTGATGCTTTGGTTTCATTAAAAAAACTTCTTATTCTACCAATTTTAGAATTAAAGTTCATCTTTCAATTGGGATAAATATAGATTTGCATAATAATCTACTTTCTTTTAATAATTGGGCACTACAAATTCGTTCTCCTCTTTGGAATAAATGAATTGATGTTTCTGCTTCTTAAGAAAAATTTCACTTTGCTCCATTTTTTAGAATTAAAGTTCATCTTTCTGTTGGGATAAACATGGATTCTCATAATAATATCATTTTTTTCATGATTGGACATCACAAACACATTCTCCTCATTAGAATAAATAATGTTGATGCTTTGGTTTAATAAGAAAAACTTTTTTTCCTACCATTTTTAGAACTAATGTTTGTTCATCGATTTGGACAAACACAAATTCACATGCTAATCTACTTTTTTTTATGATTAGGCTCCATAAACATATTCTCCTTTTTGGGGTAAATGATATTGACACTTTGGTTTCATATGAAAAACTTCACTTCCCATTATTTTTTAGAATTAAATTTCATCTTTCTATTGGGATAAACATGGATTCACTTATTAATCTCTTTTTTTTTCATGATTGGACACCATAAACACATTCTCCTTATTGGGATAAATAATTTTGATGCTTTGGCTTCATAAAAAAACTTCTCTTTCTACCATTTTTAGAATTAATGTTTGTCCGTCGACTTTGACAAACACGGATTCACAAAATAATCTACTTTTCTTTTCATGATTGGGTTCCAAAAACACATTCTTTTTTCTAGCATAAATGATATTGATGCTTTGGTTTCATAAGAAAAACTTCACTTCCCACCATTTTTTAGAATTAAAGTTCATCGATCAATTGGGATAAACATGGATTCAAGTAGTAATCTCCTTTGTTTTCATTTTTAGGAACCATAAATGCATTTTCCTTATTGGGATAAATGATATTGACACTTTGGTTTCGGAAAAAAAACTTCTCTTTCTACCTATTTTAGAATTAAAGTTCATCTTTTAATTAGGATAAGCACGAATTTGCATAATAATCTTTTTTATTTTATTGATTTGGCACTACAAATTCATTCTCCTTATTGGGATAAATGAATTCATGCTTTGGCTTATTAAGAAAAACTTTACTTCCCTTCATTTTTTAGAATTAAAGTTCGTCTTTCTATTAGGATAAACATGGATTCAAATAATAATCTTTAAAGTTCATCTTTCTATTAGGATAAACATGGATTCACATAATAATCTCTTTTTTTCTTATGATTGGACACTATAAACACAATCTCCTTATTGGGATAAATAATGTTGATGCTTTGGTTTAATAAGAAAAACTTTTCTTTCTACCATTTTTAGAATTAATGATTATCCTTTGATTTGCACAAACATGGATTCACATAATAATCTACTTTCTTTTCATGGTTAGGCGCCATAAACACATTCTCCTTATTAGGATAAATGATATTGATGCCTTGGTTTCATAAGACAAACTTCTCATTCTACCATATTTAGAATTAAACTTTGCCTTTCTATTTGGACAAACACAGATTCACATAATAATCTCCTTTCTTTTCCTAACTGGGCACCATAAATGCATTCTCTTCATTGGGATAAATGATATTGAAGTTTTGGTTTCATATGAAAAACTTCTCTTTCTACTAATTTTAAAGTTAAAGTTCATCTTTCAAATGAGATAAATATAGATTCACGTAATAATCTCCTTTCTTTTAATGATTGGGCACCATAAATTCAGTCCACTCATTGGGATAAATGAGTTGACACTTTGGTTTTATAAGAAAAACTTCACTTCTCACCATTTTTTAGAATTAAAGTGGGCCTTTCTATTGGGATAAACATGGATTCAAATAATAATCTCCTTTCTATTCATGATTGGACACCATAAACACATTCTCCTCATTAGGATAAATAATATCGATGCTTTGATTTCATAAGAAAAACTTCTCTTTCTACCATTTTTAGAATTAATATTTGTCCGTCAACTTAGAAAAACATGGATTGACATAATAATCTACTTTCTTTTTATGATTGGGCACCAGAAACACGTTCTCCTCTTTGGCATAAATGATATTGATGCTTTGGTTTTGTAGGAAAAACTTCTCTTTCTACCATTTTTAGAATTAAAGTTCATCTTTCCATTGGGATAAACAAGGATTCATGTAATAATCTCCTTTGTTTTCATGGTTAGGAACCATAAACACATTCTCCTCATTGGGGTAAATGATATTGATGCTTTGGTTTCATAAGAAAAACTTCTCGTTCTACCAATTTTAGAATTGAAGTTCATATTTCAATTGGAATAAATACAGATTCGCATAATAATCTTCTTCCTTTTAATTATTGGGCACCACAAATTCATTCTCCTCATTGGGATAAATGAATTGATGCTTTGGTTTCATAAGAAAAACTTCACTTCCCACCATTTTTTAGAATCAAAGTTCATCTATCAATTGGGATAAACTCGGATTCACGTAATAATCTCCTTTTTTTCATGATTAAGAACCATAAACACATTCTTCTTATTGGGATAAATGATATTGATGCTTTGGTTTCATAAGAAAAACTTCTCTTTCTACCAATTTTAGAATTGAAGTTCATCTTTTAATTGGGATAAACACGGATTCGCATAATAATCTTCTTCCCTTTAAAGATTGGGCACCACAAATTCATTATCCTCATTAGGATAAATGAATTGATCCTTTTGCTTTTTAAGAAAAATTTTATTTCGCTCTATTTTTTAGAATTAAAGTTCATCTTTCTATTAGGATAAACATAGGTTCACATAATAATCTCCTTTCTTTTCATGATTGGACACCATAAACACGTCCTCCTCATTAGGATAAATAATGTTGATGCTTTGGTTTAATAAGAAAAACTTCTCTTTCTATCATTTTTAGAATTAATGTTTGTCTATCGATTTGGACAAACACGAATTCACATAATAATCTACTTTCTTTTTATGATTGGGCTCCATTAATGCATTCTCCTCTTTAGGATAAATGATATTAACTCTTTAGTTTCATAAGAAAAACTTATCTTTCTACCATTTTTAGAATTAATGTTTATCCCTCGACTTTGACAAACATGGATTCATATAATAATCTACTTTCTTTCATAATTGGGTTCCATAAACACATTCTCCTCTCTAGGATAAATGATATTGATGCTTTGGTTTCATAAGAAAAACTTTTCTTTCTACCATTTTTAGAATTAAATTTCATCTTTCAATTAGGATAAATACAAATTCACGTATTAATCTCCTTTGTTTTCATAATTAGGAACCATAAACACATTCTCCTTATTTGGATAAATAATATTGATGCTTTTATTTCAAAAGAAAAACTTCTTTTTCCACCTTTTTTGGAATTAATTTTGTCTGTCCACTTGGAAAAACACGGACTCACATAATAATCTACTTCCTTTTTATGATTGGACTCTATAAACATATTCTTCTCTATGAAATAAATGATATTGAGGCTTTGGTTTCACAAGAAAAACTTTTTTTCTACAAATTTCAGAATTAAAGCTCATCTTTCAATTGGGATAAAGACGGCTCCATGTAATAATCTCCTTTGGTTTCATGATTAAAAACTATAAACACATTCTCTTCATTGTGATAAATGATTTTGATGCTTCATTTCATAAGAAAAACTTCTTTTTCTACCAATTTTAGAATTAAAGTTCATCTTTCAATTGGAATAAACACGGATTTGCGTAATAATCTTTTTTCAATCTCCTTATTGGGATAAATGAATCAATGCTTTGGTTTCATAAGAAAAACTTCACTTCCCACCATTTTTTGAATTCATGTTTGTCCTTCAATTTGGATAAACAAGGATTCACATAATAATCTTATTTCCATCCATGATTGGACTCCGTAAACACATTCTTCTTGTTGGGATAAATAATATTGGTGCTTTGGTTTAATAAGAAAAACTTCTCTTTGTACCATTTTTAAAATTAATGTTTGTCTATTGATTTGGACAAACACGGATTCACATAACAATCTATTTTCTTTTTATGATTGGGCTCCATAATCACATTCTCCTCTCTAGGATAAATGATATTGATGCTTTGGTTTCATGTGAAAAACTTCACTTCCCATTATTTTTTAGAACTAAAGTTCGTCTTTCCATTGAGATACATATGGATTCACATAATAATCTCTTTTTTTTTTCATGATTGGATACCATAAACATATTCTCCCTATTAGGATAAATAATTTCGATGCTTTGGTTTCATAAGAAAACCTTCTCTTTCTACCATTTTTAGAATTAATGTTCCTCTATCGACTTGGACAAATGCAGATTCACATAATAATCTACTTTCTTTTTATGATTGGGCACCATAAACAGATTCTCCTCTCTAGGATAAATGATATTGATGCTTTGGTTTCGTAGGAAAAACTTCTCTTTCTACCATTTTTAGGATTAAAGTTTATCTTTCTATTGGGATAAACACGGATTCACATAATAATCTCCTTTTTTTCATGATTAGGAATCATAAACACATTTCCCTCATTGGGATAAATAATATTAATGCTATTGTTTCATAGGAAAAACTTCCCTTTCTATATTTTTTAGAATTAATGTTTGTCTGTCCACTTAGACAAACACAGTTTCACATAATAATCTACTTTCTTTTTATGATTGGGATCTGTAAACACATTCTTCTCTCTAGAATAAATGATATTGATTCTTTGGTTTCATAAGAAAACTACTATTTTTAGAATTAAAGCTCATCTTTCAATTAGGATAAAGATAGATTCATGTAATAATTTCCTTTGTTTTCATGATTAGGAACCATAAACACATTCTCCTCATTGGGATAAATGATATTGATGCTTTGGTTTCATAAGAAAAACTTATCTTTCTACCAATTTTGGAATTGAAGTTCATCATTCAATTGGGATAAAAATGAATTTGCATAATAATCTCTTTTCTTTTCATGATTGGACACCATAAACATATTCTCCTTATTGGGATAAATGAATTAATGCCTTGGTTTTATGAGAAAAACTTCACTTCCCACCATTTTTTAGAATCAAAGTTCATCTGGGATAAACACAGATTCATGTAGTAATCTCCTTTGTTTTCATTATTAGGAACCATAAACACATTCTCCTCATTGGGAGAAATGATATTAACGCTTTGGTTTCAGAAGAAAAACTTTTCTTTCTACCTGTTTTAGAATTAAAGTTCATCTTTCAATTGGGATCATGAATTTGCATAATAATCTCCTTTCTTTTAATGATTCGGCACCATAAATTCTTTCTCCTTATTGGGATAAATGAATTGATGCTTTGGCTTCTTAGGAAAAACTTCACTTCCCTCTATTTTTTAGAATTAAAGTTCATCATTCTATTGGGGTAAACATGGATTCACATAATAATCTCTTTTCTTTTCATGATTAGACACTATAAACACATTTTCTTCATTGGGATAAATATTGTTGATGTTTTGGTTTAATAAGAAAAACTTCTCTTTCTACCATTTTTAGAATTAATGGTTGTCCATCAATTTCGACAAACGTAGATTCACATAATAATCTACTTTCTTTTCATGATTGGGCTCCATAAACACATTCTCCTTATTGGGATAAATGATTTTCATGCCTTGGTTTCATAAGACAAACTTCTCTTTCTACCATTTTTAGAATTAAACTTTGTCCTTCTATTTGGACAAATAGGGATTCACATAATAATCTCCTTTCTTTTCCTAACTGGGCACCATAAATGCATTCTTTTCATTAGGATAAATGATATTGAAGCTTTAGTTTCATATGAAAAACTTTTCTTTCTAGCATTTTAAGAGTTAAAGTTTGTCTTTCAATTGGGATAAACACAGATTCACATAATAATCTCCTTTTCATTCATGATTGGACACCATAAACACATTCTTCTCGTTGGGATAAATAACATTGGTGCTTTGGTTTCATAAAAAAAGTTTTTCTACCATTTTTAGAATTAACGTTTGTCTGTCAATTTGAACAAACACAGATTCACATAATAATTTACTTTCTTTTTATGATTGGGCACCATAAACACATTCTCCTCTCTGAGATAAAAGATATTGATGCTTTGGTTTCATAAGGACAACTTCTCTTTCTACCAACTTTAGAATTAAAGTTTATCTTTCAATTAGGATAAACACGGATTTGCATAATAATCTCCTTTCTTTTAATGATTGGGCACCATAATTTCATTCTCCTTATTCGGATAAATGAATTGATGCTTTGGCTTCTTGAAAAAAACTTTACTTCCCAACATTTTTTACAATTAAAGTTCATCTTTCTACTAGGATAAACATGGATTCACTAAATAATCTCCTTTCTTTTCATGATTGGACACCGTAAACACAATCTCCTTATTGGGATAAATAATGTTGATGCTATGGTTTAATAAGAACAACTTCTCTTTTGACAATTTTTAGAATTATTGTTTCTCCAACGATTTGGACAAATGCGGATTCACATAATAATCTACTTTCTTTTCATGATTGGGCCCCATAAATGCATCCTCCCCACTGGGGTAAATGATATTGAGGCCTTGATTTCATAAGAAAAAATTCTCTTTTTGCCATGTTTAGAATTAAACTTCGTCCTTCTATTTGGACAAACACGAATTCACATAATAATCTCTTTTGTTTTCCTTATTGCGGACCATAAACGCATTCTCTTCATTGGGACAAATGATATTGAAGCTTTAGTTCCATGTGAAAAACTTCTTTTTCACCAATTTTAGAGTTAAAGTTCATCTTTTCATTGGGATAAACATGGATTCATAGAATAATCTTCTTTCTTTTAATGATTGGGCACCATAAATTCATTCTCCTCATTGGGATAAATAAGTTGATAAAAACTTATCTTCTCGCCATTTTTTAGAATTTAAGTTTGCCTTTCTATTAGGATAAATACGGATTCAAATAATAATCTCCTTTCTTTTCATGATTGGACACCATAAACACATTCTCTTCATTGGGATAAATAATATTAATGCTTTGGTTTCATAAGAAAAACTTCTCTTTCTACCATTTTTAGAATTAATGTTTGTCTGTCAACATAGGCAAACACAGATTCACATAATAATCTACATTCTTTTTATGATTGGGTGCTATAAACACATTCTCCTCTCTGGGATAAATGATATTTATGCTTTGGTTTCGTAGGAAAAACTTTTCTTTCTACCATTTTTAGAATTAAAGTTCATCTTTCAATTAGGATAAACATGGATTCACGTAATAATCTCCTTTGTTTTCATCATTAGGAACTATAAACACATTCTCCTCATTGGCATAAATGGTATTGATGCTTTGGTTTTATCAGAAAAACTTCTCTTTCTACAAATTTTAGAATTGAAGTTAATCTTTCAATTAGGATAAACACTGATTCACATAATAGTTTCCTTTCTTTTAATGATTAGGGACCATGAATTCATTCTCCTCATTGGGATAAATGAATTGATGCTCTGGTTTCATAAGAAAAACTTAACTTCCTGCCAGTTTTAGAATTAAAGTTCGTCTATCAATCAGGATAAACTTGGATTCACATAATAATCTCTTTTGTTTTCATGATTAGGAACCATAAACACATTCTCCTTATTGGGATAAATGATATTGATTGTTTAGTTCCATAAGAAAAACTTTCCTTTCTATGAATTTTAGAATTGAAGTTTAACTTTTAATTGGGATAAACACGATTTGTATAATAATCTCCTTCCTTTTAAAGTTTGGGCACCACAAATTAATTCTCCTCATTGGGATAAATGAATTGATGCATTGGTATTATAAGAAAAACTTCACTTCCACCATTTTTCGAATTAAAGATCATCCTTCGATTTGGACAAAAATGGATTTACATAATAATCTCTTTTCCATTCATGATTAGACACCATAAAAGCATTCTCCTCGTTGGGGTAAATAACATTGGTGCTTTGGTTTCATAAAAACATTCTTTTTCTACTATTTTTAGAATTAATGTTTGTCTGTTTATTTGGATAAATACAGATTCACATAATAATCTACTTTCCTTTTATGATTGGGCACCATAAACACATTTTTCTCTCTGGGACAAAAGATATTGATGCTTTGGTTTTGTAAGAAATACTTTTCTTTCTACCAATTTTAGAATCAAAGTTCATTTTTCAATTGGGATAAATACATATTCGCATAATAATGTCGTTTCTTTTAATGATTGGGCACCATAAATTCATTCTACTCGTTGGGATAAATGAATTGATGCTTTGGCTTCTTAAGAAAAACTTCTCTTCTCTCTTTTTTTTAGAATTAAAGTTCATCTTTCTATTAGGATAACCATGGATTCACATAATAATCTCCTTTTTTTCCATAATTGGACCCCATAAACACATTTTCATCATCAGGATAAATAATGTTGATGTTTTGGTTTAATAAGAAAAACTTCGCTTTCTACCATTTTTAGAATTGATGTTTATCCATCGATTTAGACAAATACGAATTCAAATAATAATCTACTTTCTTTTCTTGATTGGGCCCTACAAACACATTCTTCTCACTGGGATAAATGATATTGATACTTTGGTTTCATAAGAAAAACTTCTCTTTCTACCATTTTTATAATTAATGTTTGTCCGTCGACTTGGACAAACATGGATTCACATAAGAATCTACTTTTCTTTTATGATTAGGCACCATAAACAGATTCTCCTCTCTGAGATAAATGATATTGATGCTTTGGTTTTGTAGGAAAAACTTTTTTTTCTACCATTTTTAGAATTAAAGTTCATCATTCAATTAGGATAAACATGAATTCATGTAATAATCTCCTTTGTTTTCATGATTAGGTACCATAAACACATTCTCCTTATTGGGATAAATGATATTGATGCTTTGGTTTCATAAGAAAAACTTCTCCTTCTACCAATTTTAGAATTAATATTTGTCCATTGATTTGGACAAATGCAGATTCAAATAATAATCTACTTTTTTTTCATGATTGGGCCCTATAAACACATTCTCCTCACTGGGATAATTGATATTGATGCCTTGGTTTCCTAAGAAAAACTTCTCTTTCTACTATATTTAGAATTAAAGTTTATCCTTCCATTAGGAAAAACACAGGTTCACATAATAATCTTCTTTCTTTTCCTGATTGGGCACCATAAATGCATTCTTTTCTTTAGGATAAATGATATTGAGGCTTTGGTTTCATATGAAAAACTTCTCGTCCTACCAATTTTAGAGTTAAAGTTTATCTTTCAATTAGGAAAAACAAGATTCACATAATAATCTCCTTTTTTTTAATGATTAGGCACCGCAAATTCATTGTCCTCATTTGGATAAATGAATTGATGCTTTGGTTTCATAATAAAAACTTCACTTCCCACCATTTTTTAGAATTAAAGTTCATATTTCTATTGGGATAAACATAGATTCACATAATAATCTCCTTTCTTTTCATGATTGGACACCGTAAACACATTCTCCTCATTGGGATAAATAATGTTGATGCTTTGGTTTCATAAGAAAAACCTCTTTTTCTACCATTTTTAGAAATAATGTTTGTCCGTTGACTTGGACAAACATGGATTCACATTACTTTCTTTTTATGATTGGGCACAATAAACACATTCTTCTCTCTAGGATAAATGATATTGATGCTTTGGTTTCTTACGAAAAACTTCTTTTTCTATCATTTTTAAAATTAAAGTTCATCTTTCAATTAGGATAAACACGGATTCACATAATAATCTCCTTTGTTTTAATGATTAAGAACCATAAACACATTCTCCTTATTAGGATAAATGATATTGATGCTGTGGTTTCATAAGAAAAACTTCTCTTTCTACCAATTTTAATGTTAAAGTTCATCTTTCAATTGGGATAAACAGGAATTCACATAATAATCCCCTTTCTTTTCATGATTAGACAACCATAAACATTTCTCCTCATTAGGATAAATGAATTAATGCTTTGGTTTCATAAGAAAACTTCACTTCTCACCATTTTTAGAATCAAAGTTCATCGATCAATTGGGATAAACACAGATTCACATAATAATCCCCATTGTTTTCATGATTATGAACCATAAACACATTCTTCTTATTGGGATAAATGATATTGATGCTTTGGTTTCATAATAAAAATTTCTCTTTCTACCAGTTTTAGAATTAAAGTTCATCTTTTAATTAGGATAAACATGGATTCGTATAATAATCTGCTTTCTTTTAATGATTGGGCACCACAGCTCGTTCCCCTCATTAGGATAAATGAAATGATGCTTTGGCTTCTTAAAAAAAAACTTCACTTCCCTCTATTTTTTAGAATTAAAGTTCGTTATTCTGTTGGGATAAATATAGATTTACATAATAATCTCCTCTCTTCCCATGATTGGACCCAGTAAACAGATTCTCCTCATTGGGATAAATATTGTTGATGCTTTGGCTTAATAAGAAAAACTTCTCTTTCTACCATTTTTAGATTTAATATTTGTCCGTCAATTTGGACAAACATGGATTCATATAATAATCTACTTTCTTTTCATGATTGGGCCCTATAAACATATTCTCCTCGCTAGGATAAATGGTATTGATGCCTTGGTTTCATAAGAAAAACTTCTTTTTCTACCATTTTTGGAATTCAAGTTCATCCTTATATTTGGACAAACAAGGATTCATATAATAATATCCCTTCTTTTCCTGATTGGGCACCATAAACACATTCTCTTCATTAGGATAAATGATATTAAGGCTTTGGTTTCATATCAAAAACTTTTCTTTCTACTAATTTTAGAGTTAAAGTTCATCTTTCAATTTGGATAAACACAGATTCACGCAACAATCTCTTTTCTCTTAATGATTGGGCACCATAAATTCATTCTTCTCATTTGGATAAATGAATTGATGCTTTGGTTTCATAAAAAAAAACTTCACTTCCCACCATTTCTTAGAATTACAATTTGTCTTTCTCTTAGGATAAACATGGATTCACATAATAATATCCTTTTTTTTCATGATTGGACACCATAAACACATTCTTCTTATTGGGATAAATAATATTGATGCTTTGGTTTCATAAGAAAAACTTCTCTTTCTACCATTTTTAGAATTAATATTTGTCTGTCGACTTGGACAAACATGGATGCACAAAATAATCTATTTTTTTCATGATTGGGCATAATAAACGCATTTTCCGCTCTAGGATAATTGATATTAATGCTTTGGTTTCTTAAGAAAAACTTAACCTTCTACCATTTTTAGAATTAAAGTTCATCTTTCAATTAGGATAAACATGGATTTACATAATAATTTCCCCTGTTTTCATGATTAGGAGCCATAAACACATTCTCCTTATTTGGATAAATGATATTCCTGCTTTGGTTTCATAAGAAAAACATCTATTTCTACCAATTTTAGAGTTAAAGTTCATCTTTCAATTGGGATAAACACGGATTTGCATAATAATCTCCTTTCTTTTCATGATTGGACACCACAAACATATTCTCCTTATTAGGATAAATGAATTAATGCTTTGGTTTCATAAGAAAGACTTCACTTCCCATCATTTTTTAGAATAAAAGTTCATCAATCAGTTAGGATAATCATGGATTCATGTAATAATCTCATTTCTTTTCCTGATTGGGCACCACAAACGCATTCTCTTTATTAGGATAAATAATATTGAAGCTTTGTTTTCATATAAAAAACTTCTCTTTCTACCAATTTTAGAGTTAAAGTTCATCTTTCAATTGGGATGAAACACGGATTCACATAATATCTCTTTTCTTTTAATGATTGGGCACCATAAATTCATTCCCCTCATTGGGATAAATGAATTGATGCTTCGGTTTCATAAGAAAAACTTCACTTCCCACCATTTTTTAAATTTAAAGTTCATCTTTCTATTAGGATAAACATAGATTCACTTAATAATATCCTTTCTTTTCATGATTGGACAGCATAAACACATTCTCCTTCTTAGGATAAATAATACTGATCTTTGGTTTTATAAGAAAAACTTCTCTTTCTACCATTTTAGAGTTAATGTTTGTTTGTCGACTTGGACAAATATGGATTCATATAACAATCTACTTTCTATTTATGATTGGGCACTATAAACATATTCTACTCTCAAGGATAAATGATATTGATGCTTTGGTTTCATAAGAAAAACTTCTCTTTCTATCATTTTTAGAGTTGAAGTTTATCTTTCAATTATGATAAACACAGATTCACATAATAATCTCCTTTTTTTTTTTCATGATTAGGAACCATAAACACATTCTCCTCATTTGGATAAATGATATTGATATTTTCGTTTTATAAGAAAAACTTCTTTTTATGTCGATTTTAGAATTAAAGTTCATCTTTCAATTGGGACAAACAAGGATTCGCATAACGATCTCCTTCTTTTCATGATTAGACACCATAAACATATTCTCCTCATTGGGATAAATGAATTAATGCTTTGGTTTCATAAGAAAAACTTCACTTCCTAACTTTTTTTTAATCAAAGTTTGTCGATCAATTGGGATAAACATGGATTCACATAATAATCTCCTTTGTTTTCATGATTAGGAACTATAAACACATTCTTCTCATTGTGGCAAAAGATATTGATGCTTTGGTTTTATAAGAAAAACTTCTCTTTCGACCAATTTTAGAATTAAAGTTCATCTTTCAATTAGGATAAACACGGATTTGCATAATAATCTCCTTTCTTTTAATAATTGGGCACCACAAATTCATTCTCCTCATTGGGATGAATAAATTAATGCTTTGATTTCATAAGAAAAACTTCTCTTTCCACCATTTTTAGAATTAAAGATTGTCTTTTAATTTGGATAAAC
Organism: Adansonia rubrostipa; assembly: GCA_038381775.1. NCBI lineage: Eukaryota > Viridiplantae > Streptophyta > Magnoliopsida > Malvales > Malvaceae > Adansonia > Adansonia rubrostipa. The sequence goes on along the minus strand of JBBYHM010358857.1, from coordinate 4,236 downwards.
ATGGATTCACATAACAATCCCCTTCCTTTTAAAGATTGCGCACCACAAATTCATTCTCCTTATTAGGATAAATGAATCGATTCTTTGGTTTCATAAGAAAAATTGCACTTCCCATCATTTTTAGAATTAAAATTCATCCTTCGATTTGGACAAACATGATTTCACATAATAATCTCCTTTCTTTTCAAGATTGGACACCATAAACACATTCTCCTCATTTGGATAAATAATATTGGTGCTTTGGTTTCAAAAGAAAAACTTCTCTTTCTACTATTTTTAGAATTAATATTTGTTTGTCGATTTGGACGAACACAGATTCACATAATAATCTACATTCTTTTTATGATTGGGCACCATAAACACATTCTCCTCTCTGCGATAAAAGATATTGATGCTTTTGTTTCATAAGAAAAATTCTCTTTCTACGAATTTTGGAATTAAAGTTCATCTTTCAATTATGATAAACATGGATTCGCATAATAATTACCTTTCTTTTAATGATTGGGCACCACAAATTCATTCTCCTCATTGGGATAAACGAATTGATGCTTTGTTTTTATAAGAAAAACTTCACTTCCCTCCATTTTTTAGAATTAAAGTTCATCTTTCTATAGGGATAAACACGGATTCATATAACAATCTCCTTTCTTTTCATGATTAGACACCATATTCTCCTCATTGGGATAAATAACATTAAGGCTTTGGTTTCATAAGAAAAACTTCTCTTTCTACCATTTTTAGAATTAAAGTTTGTCTATCGATTGGGATAAACATGGATTCACATAATAATCTCCTTCCTTTTAAAGATTGCGCACCATAAATTCATTCTCCTTATTGGGATAAATGAATCGATGCTTTGGTTGTATAAGAAAAACTACACTTCCCACTATTTTTAGAATTAATATTTGTCCGTCGATTTGGACAAACACGGATTCACATAATAATCTACTTTCCTTTTCATGATTGGGCATAATAAACACATTCTTCTCACTGGGATAAATGATATTGATGCTTTGGTTTCATAAGAAAACCTTCTCTTTCTACTATTTTTAGAATTAAAGTTTGTCCATCGATTTGGACGAACACAGGTTCAAATAATAATCTCCTTTCTTTTCATGATTGGGCACCATAAATGCATTCTCTTCATTGGGATAAATGATATTGATGCTTTTGTTTCATAAGTAAAACTTTTATTTCTACCATTTTTAGAATTAATGTTTGTCCGTCGATTTGGACAAACACGGATTCACATAATAATCTACTTTCTTTTTATGATTGGGCACCATAAACACATTCTCCTCTCTGGCATAAAAGATAATGATGCTTTGGTTTCATAAGAAAAACTTCTTTTTCTACCAATTTTAGAATTAAAGTTCATCTTTCAATTAGGATAAACACAGATTCGCATAATAATCACCTTTCGTTTAATGATTGGGCACCATAAATTCATTCTCCTCATTGGGATAAACGAATTGATGCATTGCTTTCATAAGAAAAACTTCACTTCCCTCCATTTTTTAGAATTAATGTTCATCTTTTTATAGGGATAAACACGGATTCACATAAAAATGTCTTTTCTTTTCATGATTAGACACCATAAACACATTCTCCTCATTGGGATAAATAACATTGAAGCTTTGGTTTCACATAATAATCTCTTTCCTTTTAAAGATTGTGCACCATAAATTTATTCTCCTTATTGAGATAAATGAATCGATGCTTTGGTTTCATAAGAAAAACTACACTTCCCACTATTTTTAGAATTAATATTAGTCCACTGATTTGGACAAACACGAATTCATATAATAATCTATTTTCTTTTCATGATTGGGCATAATAAACACATTTTTCTCACTGGAATAAATGATATTGATGCTTTGGTTTCATAAGAAAAACTTTTTTTTCTACCATTTTTAGAATTAAAGTTCATCCATCGATTTGGACAAACACAGGCTCACATAATAATATCTTTTCTTTTCGGGATTGGGTACCATAAACGCATTCTCTTCATTGGGATAAATGATATTGATGCTTTTGTTTCACAAGGAAAATTTCTCTTTCTACCATTTTTAGAATTAAAGTTTGCCTATCAATTAAGATAAACATGGATTCAAGTAATAATCTCTTTCTTTTTAAAGATTGCGCACCACAAATTCATTCTCCTTGTGGGGATAAATGAATCGATGCTTTGGTTTCATAAGAAAAACTACACTTCCCACCATTTTTAGAATTAAAGTTTGTCCTTTGATTTGGACAAACACAGATTTACATAATAATCTCCTTTTTTTTCATGATTGAACACCATAAACACATTTTTCTCATTGGGATAAATGATATTAATGCTTTGGTTTCTTATGAAAAACTTCACTTCCCATCATTTTTTAGAATCAAAGTTCATTTGCCAATTGAGATAAACATGGATTCACGTAATAGTTTTATTTTTTTCATGATTGGGCACCATAAATACGTTCCCCTCATTAGGATAAATGATATTAATGATTTGATTTCATAAGAAAAACTTCTCTTTCGACCAATTTTAGAATTAAAGTTCATTTTTCAATTAGGATAAACATGAATTCGCATAACAATTACCTTTCTTTTAATGATTTGGCACCACAAATTCATTCTCCTTATTGGGATAAACGAATTGATTCTTTGTTTTCACAAGAAAAAATTCACTTCCCCCCATTTTTTAGAATTAAAGTTGATCTTTCTATAGCGATAAACACGGATTCACATAATAATCTCTTTTTCTTTCATGATTGGACACCATAAACACATTCTCCTCATTGGGGTAAATAACATTGATGCTTTGGTTTCATAAGAAAAACTTTTCTTTCGACCATTTTTAGAATTAATGTTTGTTCGTCGATTTAGACAAACATGGATTGACATAATAATCTACTTTCTTTTCTTGATTAGGCACCATAAGCACCTTCTCATCACTAGGATAAATGAATTGATGCGTTGGTTTTATAAGAAAAACTTCACTTTCCACCATTTTTTAAAACTAGAGTCCATCTATCAATGGGGATAAATGCGGATTCACATAATAATCTCTTTTGCTTTCACGATTAGGAACCATGAACATATTCTCCTTATTGGGATAAATGATATTGATCCGTTGGTTTCATAAGAAACTCTTTCTACCAATTTTAGAATTAAAATTCAACTTTCAAATAGGATAAACATGGATTCGTATAATAATCTCCTTTCTTTTAATCATTGGGCACCACAAATTCATTCTCCTCATTGGGATAAATGAAGTCATGCTTTGGTTTCATAAGAAAAACTTAACTTCCCACCATTTTTTAAAATCAAAGTTCATCTATCAATTAGGATAAACACGGATTCATGTAATAATCTCCATCGTTTTCATGATTAGGAACTATAAACACATTCTCCTCTCTGGGATAAATAATATTGATGCTTTGGCTTTATAAGAAACTTCTCTTTCTACCATTTTTAGAATTACTGTTTGTTCGTTAATTTGGACAAACTCAAATTTGCAAAATAATCTACTTTCTTTTCATGATTGGGCGCCATAAACATATTTTTCTCACTGGGATAAATGATGTTGATGCTTGGGTTTCATAAGAAAAACTTCTTTTTCTACCACTTTTAGAATTAAAGTTCAGCCATCGATTTGGACAAACACGGGTTCATATAATAATCTACTTTCTTTTCATATTTGGGCACCATAAACGCATTATCTTCATTGGGATAAATGATATTGATGCTTTGGTTTCATAAGAGAAAAACTTCTCTTTCTACCATTTTTAGAATTAAATTTCATCTTTTAATTAGGATAAACACGAATTCATATAATAAACTCTTTTTTTTAATGATTCGGCACCATAAATTCATTCTCCTCATTGGGATTAATGAATTAATGCTTTGGTTTCATAAGAAAAACTTCAATTCCTACCTTTTTTTTACAATTAAAGCTCATTTTTCTCTTGGGATAAACACAGATTCACCTAATAATCCCCTTCCTCTTCATGATTGGACACCATAAACACATTCTCCTCATTGTGGTATGTAGTATTGATGCTTTGGTTTCATAAGAAAAACTTCTCTTTCTATCATTTTTAGAATTATGTTTTTCTGTCATTTTAGAAGAACATTGATTCACATGATAATCTAGTTTCTTTTTATGATTGGGCACCATAAGCATATTCTCCTCTCTGGGATAAATGATATTGATGCTTTGGTTTTATAAGAAAAACTTTATTT
>JBBYHM010358847.1:8217-20709 GCA_038381775.1 Adansonia rubrostipa | reverse complement strand
AGGATTAGGTCCGATAGATTGTCGTTGTAAAATATAGAGAAAAAGCCCATTAAAATATTTTGGCAATATGCACAGAAATGGAGGGATGAAGCGGTTCAGGTGCAGGAGAATGTTAAATTATTGTTCCATTGTTTCAATGATAGTTTAACTAATGTTAGAGCTTTATGGTATATTATATTAAATGAGGATAAGGTTTAAATATGGTCGTACTTAACTCGAGCTTTCCTAGACCAGCATAAGCATGTAAAGTATTAGGCTTCGATAGATTGTCATTGTAAAATATGGAGAAAAAGCCCATTAAAACATTTTGGCAATATGCACAAAAATGGAAGGATGAAGCGACTCAGGTGCATCCATCATTGATAAAGAATGAGATGATGATCTGCTTTTTGGAGACATTACCTAGTCTTTTCTACAACAGGCTTATGGGGAATGCTATAAGAATTTTGCTGACATTGTCATATCTGGGGAAATTATTGAAAATGCAATTAAAAATGGAAACTTTAAGAAGGTAAGACACCTAGTGCCAAAGAGCATAGGGTGTCCAAAAGAAAAAAGAAAGAGGTTCAAGCCATAATGGGAAGCTTTGCCTCATATCCTCAATTTCCTACACTATTTTACTCTTTTGAGGCTAGTCCCTCTTAAAGGCCACATCAATACCCATTGCATCTCGATATAATTACCCTAAAAACTCTCTAGCATATAGATTTACCCAAAGTCCTCCATTTACTATGCTAAGTTAAAGGCAGCCAAAAAATGTCAGGAAAAAGGCTTAATTTTAACTACTTCCTATCTCTAATTATGAGTTAGTGCCTTTACTTGTTGAAAACCAACTCCTCACTATAGTTTTGGTGAGCCTATTCAACCACCATACTCGATTTGGTATGATAAAAATACATACTATGATTATCATTATGCGATTGAAGGTCACATTAGAGAATTACATATGCCTAAATAAGAAGGTTTAAGCACTAATTAATGCAAAATAGTTGGATTTGGATGCCATAAGGAAAGAGGCTACTTAAAAGTCTAGAATAGTTGGTTGTGCACTCAGGGAAAGCATAGCAATGTGACAGTTGAAAAAAAACGTTTGCCCCTAGATTGGAATTTTTCTTTAAAGCATCCATTACTTGAAATGTTTAATAGAATGAATTTAGGGCAGGTTAATTCAAAGATTTTAGTGCAAAAAATGACAAAATATTTTTAAAAAAAGATATTTTTTAAGAAAGCATAATAATAGAAAGTCTTGAAAATATTGATGTTTATTGTTAGGTATCACCACGTGCCCCTCCTTTAAAACTTTGAATAATCCAAAAGGCATGGCACGCTCGACTTAAAAATAAATGATGGTTGGTTATGGTTGAGCCTTTGAGTTATCACATGATCAGGATTCGAATTAGGCATAATAATTTAAAGAAGTGGGAAAAGACCATCGGGCAAATATCTGACTAGTCTCGGAGGGCCACTATGAAGTGACCATGAACTTAGAGTCGTAACCAATCATTTTGAGCTATGCAGAATTAGATGCCTATTGAAAATAATATTTTGAGTTACAAAACTCAAAACATCGATTTCAAGTTCTATAAAGCTCAAAGATTCATTAGTTTCATTCAGGAGTTGGTTACGTACAAGAAAGAATTAGCATTCCTATGATGCCTAAAATCGGTACCTACTAACTATGCCTTACTTTGGTCTTGACTAAATCAATTCCATTTAGTCTTTATTTAGAAATCATCCTCTTAAATGCTTGAAGTTTTGGTGGAAACTACAAATTTGGGTTTTTAAAGAAAATTAGATCACCTATGCACATTAGAGATGTGAGGAACATAGGGATTTTTGAGAAAATAATGTTAGGATCGAATTCAAAAAGTTGGACATTTCATATTAGGCACTGGAGAGATACCAACATGGAACATTACCTCATAAATTTTCTTGAAAAAAAATTTTAAACATGAATTTACAATAATCATTACAAAAGGAAATGTATCAGTAAGACAGAAAATGAGAAATATGATAATATCATAAACAAGCAATCACAAACAAAAGAATATGAAAAAGGAGGGGCGATCAAAATGTATCTTATAATTGTCTTCAATTATTAAAGAACAATCGGGATGACAATTTTAGGGACAGGTTTGGATTCAGTGGTGATTTTAGGAACAAAGATGATTTTAATCAAAGCATTTTAAGATACCCAAAAGAGAAAAAATTTTAGGTTTTTTGAGGTAAAGCAGAGTGGAGTATCCCCTTGAAGAGGTAGGGTTAGAGTATCCCCAAAGATAGAGTAAGGAAAATATTTAGCAATAAAGAGAAAATTTGAATATTTAATTAAAAATAAGGTTGGAGTATCCCCTTTAAGTAGTTGGGTTAGAGTATCCTCAAAGATAGAGTTAGGGAAATATTTAGCAATGAAGAGAAAATTTAGATTTTTAATTAAAAATAGAGTTAGAGTGTCCTCTCGGAGCAATGGGGTTAGTTTTAGAGAGCTAAGAGAATAAAGGTTGGTTAAGGGTGAAAGGTAATAGAATAGAGTTTTTGGTGAGTTTTTGAAATTGGATTTGCTGGAGGATTTTAGGAATGGATGGAGTCCTTCAAAATTGCTAGGGAGTTTTTTTTTTAAAATGGCTCAAGTCTTTTTTTCTTTTAGATGATGAGAGTCCCCTATTCAATGCTTAGCCCTTGCTTTTAGAAGATAATGCAAGGGTATTTTTTATCCTTTCCTTCTGCACCAGGGACATCTCTAATTACCATGCTCAGCTGACTCTCTTTCTATTGGTTCTACCATGCTGAGCAAGAAGGCTGTGACAGCTTACAACTAGGGAGATGCCTACCATACCCTCTTATAACTATATATCTTATGAAAGTGACCTTTTTCATTGATTGTTTGGGCTCCAAAAATTTGTTTGAATCCATTCATGAGTTGATAGTTGAGGTTTGCAATGATTTATGAAAGCTTCTTGGTGCAAAAACATGTTTAAATAGGGTTTTTGAAGGCTGAAAAGTGGCTCAAACTAGGCAAAAATGCCTTCGCGTAGCGATACAAAACATGTTGCATCGATTAATTTTTACCTATGAGTATCAATACAATGAACTATGTATCGATACTAAGAGCAAAAAAGTTTGCAATCTCGAGACTTAAAGGCCTATATCGATACTTTATGGATTTGTATTAATACTCATGGTTGTGTATCGATATATTTTGCTAAAAATCATAGATTTAGCTATTGCCAAGGTCTGTATCGAAATAAACATGCTAGGTATTGATAAACCTTCTTGTATCGATACTACATGTGAAAATTCAAGTTTTTAGTGACATAAAGCCTCGCATCATTACTTATACACCAATATAACTTGCACGTACCTATGGCTTCTCAATTTTCCTTAACTTGGTCTCAAATAGAAGAAAATTGATTTGTGTACTCATTTGAATAACTCTAGTGATACCATGAAAAGTAGCCTTTGATACCTCATTTTCATATTTTTTCTTAATACGACCCATAGGCATTTCAGACCTTCCTAAAAAATTTTTTCACCTGGTATCGTGTCATATAATAGTTCCTGGGGACATGGCACCCGACAGTCGTCTCCCATTTTTATATTACTTTTTGATTTTATCATCTTTTAGTTGATTCTTAGGATGCCAAAAATGGATCGGACAAAATAAAATGTCTATAATTGCCCTTTCTTTGGCCGTTGCTAAGTATTAGGAATAGGACAAAGACAAATAGACACCATTTTGTTGGAGTGGGATGGCAATTTCATGTGCTAGGTTATTTTTTTAGGTTTAATCCCAAACAAGTGCCATCAAATCATGTGGGCTTTGAGGTAGGTAAAGAAATACATCCAGCTCCTTGTGGACTAAGGTAGACAGGTGCCACAACTTGTATGGGCTTTAAGGTAAGTAGAAAAAGACATCTAGCTATTTGTTGGCAAGGTATATTGGTGCCAATAGCTTTTATGGGCTTAGATAAGCATCCTGCTCTTTGATGACTGAGATAGGTAAAGAAGCGTCTTACTCTTTGAGGACTGAGTAGGTAGTTAGCACAGCTTGTATAGGCTTTGAGGTAGGGAAGCATCCTATTCTTTGAGGATTGAGGTAGGTAGTTGCTATTAGCTTATGTAGGCTTTAAGGAGGGGAAGCATCCTGCTCTTTGAGGACTGAGGTAGGTAATTGTCACCAGCTTAGGCTTTGTTAAGTGTCCTGCTCTTTGAAGACTAAGGTAGGTAGTTGTCACTAGCTTGTATGGGCTTTGAAGTAAGTCAGGAAAGGCATCCTGCTCTTTGAAGACTATAAGGAAATGAGTTTAGATTCCCCTTTTAAGTGATTTTTGATGAGTATATAGGGTCAAAGGTATTTACTTGAGGCTTTTCATGGTTTTTCAAGATTAAAAAATTGTACCTTAGGTTTCCTATAAATTTAACTACTATCTACAAGAGCTGGAACCTATAGGATGTAAATGCTATAAAATGCATAGGGATACAAGTACCTGTCTAAATGATGCAAGGGTAATGATTTTAAAAGTTTAATCCAGTGGTTGGTTTTGGCCTTCTTCGGCTTTGATAAGGTGGCTTTTTGCCTAAGGTTTGTCAATCTTGCTTTAGATTTCTAGAAGTTTTAAATATTAAGGTTATCCCTTTTTCAAAGTTACAGAAAGTCCATGATCATTTATAAGAAGGAGGTTTTGAGCACATTTTCAAGATGTGGGGCCCTAGGGAAAGACCGGTTATGGCCCCAAGAGTTCATTCTTAGTCTTTAAAGATGAAACAGAGCTTCTGCAAAATTCTATCTTTCCAAGTAATGCTAGGAAATCTTGTCATTAGTTTTGTTTATTTATCAAGCATGACCAATTAAATGATAAACATGATACAACATGGAATACAGGGTTACAAAGAGATTTTACAAGAAATCAAGTGATTGTATTTTCATTCAAAGAAAGAGGACACAAGTTATGACAAACTTATGAGATTGTGAAAGATTTTGAAATATAAAAGAGATAAGAGAAGTCTTCCTGGTTAATTGGCTCTGATGCTGATGACATGACTTCTCCATTGAATGCTTTTAAGGATTTCTCTCAAGCAATTAATCCTTTTGGTGTTGGTTGACTAATAAGAAGATTCTTTAGATTGCCTCATAGTGGGATAGGGGCCTCAAAGCTAGGTGGTTTCCATTTTTTGGGTGCAGGTGTGGATGAGTTTTGGTCAGCATAAAATAAATGGGTTAGCTTATGACTTGGTGTCATGACTAGAGTTATGAATATGGGGAAAAAGTTCTAGCTACTTAAGTCACCCTCTCGAGTTTACAACTTAAGCTAGTTTTCTCTTTTTTTTTTCTCTTTTTGTTTTTATTGTTTTCTTGGAGAGTGGTAGGCAAAGGACTAATAGGATGCCCTTTCAGGTTTTTATCCTAAAGTCCTTTCTGACATAGTATTTCTTAACTAAGTCAGAATTCATAGGGTTGGGTAGGTTATTGCCATCCATCTAGTTAAAATTAGGGCTATTATAGAGAATACATATTTCACCATGTATGGCCTTTCCCAATTTGGGATTCATTTTTTTCGGGCATCTTTATGGATCAGAAGAATTTGTTTAAGTACCAAGTCATAGCACCTCTTAACCCATTAAGCTTTTTCAAGTTGGATTCCATCAAAACTCTAAGTGAAGGGATTTTAACCTTAATTGGAAAGACAACCTCCATGTTGTAGACCAAAGAGAATGGGGTAGCATCCATGGAAGTTTGTACTACTATACGATAGGTATGTAAGGCAAAAGGTAACTTTTTATGCCAATCTTTATATGTCTCAACCATCTTTTCAACTATCTTTTTGATACTCTTGTTGGCTGCTTTAATTGCCCTATTCATTTTCAGACGGTATAGGATAGAGTTTCAATGCTTAATCTTGAACTGAGAGCAAACTACTTGCATTATTTTGTTTTTCAAACTATGCACATTATCCGTGATGGTCTATTTGGGAAGACCATATCTACAAATGACATCCTGTTTTACAAATATGCACATGACAAATCTAGTGACATTGGCATAAGAAGTTGACTCTACCTACTGGGTTAAATAATTTATTACAACTAAAATAAAGTGATGCCGATTAAAAGCCTTAGAGGTAATTAGTTCGATCATGTCCTTACCCCATATAAAAAAGGCCATGGAGCTATCATAACTTGTATAGGTGTCAGTGGGACATGGATTTTGTCAGCGTAGATTTCGCATTTGCGACACTTTCGAGCATAGTTAATGCAATGCTTTGTGAGAGTGAACCAACAATGCCTGATCATATGACTTGTCTTGCCATTTGGTGTCCATTGGCATGCGTACCACAACTTCCTTCATGAACTTCTTTAAGTATTCTTTTAGCTTCGGAGCATCCACATATCGGAGTAACACCTGATCCCAACCTTTCTTGTAAAAAATCCTACCATCCAAAATAAAGTTTGCAATTAATTATTTGATAGTTCTCTTATCAATTTTGGTGGAGTCTTTTGGGTAAAATTGATCCTTGGAGTACTAAAGAATGTCATGATACCATGACAAATCATCCTTCTCTTTTGCAACATTTTGATAATGTGTCAGGGTTGTATAAATGTTTATTTGAATAGGAGTGACGTTTAATTCTCGATTAACTTTTAACATGGATGATAAAGTAGTAAGGCATTAGCAATTTGGTTCTCTTCTTGAGGTTGATGCTGAAAGCTGATATCATCAAACTTTTTCTTAAGATCTAATATTAGATTCTTGTATTGGATCAGTTCAGCATTGCATATTTGCCATTCTCCTTTTAGTTGGTAAATAACGAGGGCTAAATCTCCAAACACTTGTAGTGTTTGAATACCCCTTTCAATGGCTGTTTGAAGCCCCATGATGCAAGCCTCATATTTAGCTATGTTGTTGGTGTAGTCAAATTTCAATTTAACCATGAAAGTGTTATGGTTTCCCTCAAGCGAAATAAGAATTGTCCCAATTCCATGCCTCAGTGCATTTGAAGCTCCATCAAAGTACATTTTCCATGATGACCCACACTTGATAGTGTTTTTACCTCAGATATGGATATAAAGTCTTTGTTAGGAAATTCAAAATCTAAAGGTTAATAGTTATCTGTTGCTCGACTTGCCAAAGCCTGCTATTGCACTACCTTTGATGGCTTTTTGGTTCACATAGACGATATCATTCTTAAAAAGCATTACTTGCTATTTGGCTAATATTCCAGACAAGGTGAAAGCTTTGCATAAATACTTGATAGGATCAAGCTTAACTATTAGCAACGTATAGCATGTATTGCATTAACCTCTAGGTTGTCCAAGCTAAAGCATAACATAGCTTCTCTACTAAGGAATAATTATTTTCATATTCTGTAAACTTCTTGCTCAGGTAATAGATAGCCAATTCCTTCTTTCCTGATTTTTCATGTTGTCTTAATACACAACCATCAACTTGCTTAGAATTGATAGATATAGGATTAGCGATCGATCGGGGATTGATGGCATAAGTACTAAAGGGTTCAAAAGGTAATGTTTGACCTCATCAAAAGCTTCTTGGCATTCTTGATTCCATTCTCCTAGATTTTGTTTTTGAAGTAGCTGAAAGATCGGATCACATTTGTCGGTGAACTGAGATATGAATCAAGCTATGTATTTTAGTCTTCCTAAGAAACTTTTCACTTCTTTTTGAGTTCGAGGTGGTGGCTGATTCTGAATGGCCTTAACCTTATCAAGATCAACATTTATTCCTTTTTCACTCATAATGAAACCCAATAGTTTACTGGATGTGGCATCGAATGGGCATATGGCAAGATTAAGCTTGAACTGGTATTTGTGAAGTTTTTGAAGAGTTTTCACAAATTGGACACATGCTCACTCTCTTTTGGTGACTTGGTGATCATATCATCCACATATACCTTGATTTCCTTATGCATGAGGTCACAGAACAATCTTACCATTGCCCTTTGGTAAGTTGCCCCAACATTCTTGAGCCCGAAGGGCATTACTTTGTAGCAGAAAGTGCCCCACAAGGTTATGAATGTGGTCTTTTCCATGTCTTCAGCTACCATTTTGATTTGGTTATATCCCAAAAACCCATCTAAGAAGGAAAATAGTGCATTTTTTACAGTATTGTCTACTAGGGTATCTATGTGAGGTAAAGAGAAATTATCTTTTGGGCTACCTTAGTTTAGATTCCTATAATCTACAGACATTCACACTTTACTATCCTGCTTAGAACTGGGACATATTGGCTACCCATTCAGGATATTTGGCTACCTTGAGAAATCTTGGATTAAATTTCTTCTTTACTTTTCTTTGATCTTTAAAAGCATTTTAGGTTTCATCCTTCTGAGCTTTTGTTGTATGGGCTTACACTCAGGTTTAAGTGAAAGTTTATGACCACAATGATGGTATCTAATCCATACATGTCTTGGTAGGACCAAGCAAACACATCTTGATATTCTTGGAAGAGACTTATTAGTTCGGCTTGAGTTTGTGGTTTTATGGAAGTTTCAATTTTGACTTTTTTCTTATCTTCTTTTGTTCCAAGGTTTATGGTTACAGTGGGTTTTTCATAAGGTAATATCTATTTTTCTTCTTGTTCAACTAGTCAGAGTAGGTCTAGAGGTATGGAGTTCTATTCAACATCCTCTTTAGATTCAACCTCATCGGCATAAATCAGTTGCTCAAAATTGATTTATGAAGTTTTAGGATGAACATTCATGTCACCTTCAACGGGGAACCTAAAAGTATGGGAAAAGAACAATATAGGTGGAAACATATGTAAAGAAAGGTCTAAGGTTGGCAAGAGCTATGAACAAAAAAAAATGAATGCATAATGCTTAGTCATTTTCATTAATAACACTTAATATAAGTTGCTCGTATAAAGGATCCTACAATGCTTTTAGGCAAGAGCATGTAGGTTTAGTTCATAGCATTACATTGAAATAGACTTGAACAGTACAAGAATCTCAATCTTAGTTTAAACACTCAGAATAAATCCTGGAAGGCACAAACCAGTCTCTAGACTTATGGTTGAGATCTCAGTCACATTGATGGAAACATCATTGAATGCTTTATTCAATATGAGCACAGCATTAGTCGAGCCAATATCCCCTTAGGTGGAAACTCTCTCGAAGTAATGGGAACATCATTGGCTCATCCTTTATGTTTTATCCTGACAAATGGGCCATCCTCTTGTCATGCTTTTTCTAAGCCTATTTTCTTTTTTGCTGCATATTGGGCTTAAATCCTAGCCCCTCTTTTGTCGATCAATTTGATAAGTTTTAACGCTTCAACAACCCTTAGAGGTGTTTTTCAAATCCCTTTTCAGCCTAGGCACCTTTATCGATGATCAACTTCAAACCTATATGAGTACTCTCTGATAAGTGGGGCTAAACTATTGGCAACCCTTCCTTGATATAAGTAGCATTGGCAAACTCAAAGGATTGGAAAAAGGATTCTAGGATGTCATCATCAGGTTCAAGATAGAGGGCATCATTAAGGTAGCAGCAATGATAACTTTCAACTTTTGGTGAATTTCAACTTTTGGTGCAAAGATGATGGTACTACCCCGGCAGAATGAATCCAATGCCTTTCTAATAGGCAGTTATTCGATGGAGCAATGTCTATCACATGGAAGATAACTTCATAAGTACATAGGTTGATTTGGAGTAGAATGGTGATGTTCCCTACAATGTTCCAGCAAGTTCCATCGAATGCCTACATAATCATACGAATATTCTGGATATGACATTAAAATTGACCCATTATCAATTAGAACTTTGGGCAATGTGGTGCCTCTACAATACGTGGTGATATGAAGGGCTTTGTAGTTTCTTTTTCTTCCATGCAAAATTTCATCATCGCTAAAAGATATGTAATTATTGGCAGTGATGTTGCTCACTAAGCAATCAATTGACCTATAGAAATGTCAGGAGGGACATAGGCCTTATTCAAAACATTGAGAAGGGCATTCCTATGAGCTTCAGAATTCGACAACATAGATATCTTAGTGGGTTACTTGTTTAACTAATGAAAGATGCTGTATTCGCTATGTTTAATGAACTTGAGGAATTCTGTAGCTTCTTTCACATTCACTTGCTCCTTGAAGGCTACCGAATCTGAGTTTTTATTATAGATTTTGGTACTTGAGGAACAGGACTAGTATTCTCTTACTGAGTTTCACTTCTTAATATTGTTGGGCATAACATCTGCCACTCTGAGTTAGGTAACTCACTTTTGAAAGGTCCACGCTCCCCGTTTGTCGACTATATTTCTCGATGATTAAGGTTTTGTTTTCATAGTTCCAAGGAACCGCCTTATCATCTTTATAAGGGGAAGGAGATGGAATTTGAATGATCATCCTTGGCATGGGCTAAGTAGGTGTGGCTTTGGCTCTCAATCGATTATCGTACAAGATTAATGACCTTCTAACCTAGTAAGAAGGATTACCTTCTTCTTTTTCTGTAGTGTTGACAAATGGTGTTGCATTTGCAGACTCGATATGTAGGGTTTGCTTTTCATCATAGAATTTGATGTGAACTGCATTCATCATTCCTTGAACCATAACAAGAAACTCTTTGCACGTTTGAAGAGTATGGTTGTAAATAGTATTGAAATCATAGAAGTCACCAATTCTTTCCTCTCTTTTCTTGGCTGCATTAAGTAGCTTATCTTGCACCAGGATTTGCCAAACTGAATTCTTTAGCATTCCAACTTCCTCTATGTTTTCTACAATTTTGTAGTTTTCCTCAATGTCCATTCTTTTTCGGTCAACTCAGCATGAGTTTAAGATGAACTGGCTTAAGTGCCAGATTTTGATTACTTACTAGCCTTCAGTTTTCCTTTCTATTTGTCTTTGTAGATATTTTTTCTACCCGATTCATTTTTCATGGCCTCATTGATCATCCTACAGTGTACGACCACATCTGCAAAGCTTTTTGGGAAGCTTTTCATTACCTTTTTTTAATAAGGGGCTTGCAACATGCCAATGAATCTAACAATCATCTCTTTTTCTATCAATAAAGGATGAATCTGGGCAGCCTCCTCCATCCATCTTGCATCATACTACCTAAAACTTTCATTAGCTCTCTTTTGCATGCTCATAAAAGACAGGCAGCTTGAGATTTGATCATCGCTAGGTCTCTCCTCATTAGTAGCATTAATAGATTGATCGTTGTGTACATCCCATGCATAATAGAACTCAATCTTGGACTGATTCATCATCCTTTGGACCATTTCCAAGAATGATGGATAATGATGCAAATCGTGTTCTTGACTGCAGTGGTAGCAAGATGTTTCAATGGCATTTTTATCATCTATTACTATTCCAGCTTTACGAAAGCTTGCCAGACTTTGCTCATCAAGGTTTTAACATCTCCAATGCTTTTTTTGACCTAACAACATTTCCCATCGATTATCGCATTTACTCTTAGTTTAACATGATTAGGGAATAGATGGCCTCAACATTGGGTCCAGGACCTTGCTTAATCTTAATTACTTCTTTTTCTAGTAGAACCTGCACCTTTCTTTTAAACAAAACGTAGTTTTCAATGGAATAGCCTTTTGTTCGAGCGTGATATTCACAATAAGTGTTCTCATTATACCATCTAGGGTACGGTCTTGACCTTAGGTTTGTGAATACTAGGTCCACTAGTTTACCTGCCAATAAGCGAGAGTAAATCTCTTTATAGGAGTAAGGGAGTGGTTCAAAGTATTCCCTTTCTTGAGGTGCTTGTTAATTGTTCGGAGCTCTTTCATTATTCATATTGTGAGCTTGGGTACTCTAAGCTGCATGTTGAATAGGATTCGATGCAAAGCTCATTGCTGAAGTAAACTCGATAGTGTGAACTGGTTGCGATGCTAATTAGTAAGGGGTAAGACCCGTATTTAACATGCTTAAAAGGTACATGGGCTATGCTAGATGCAAGATTAATTAAGCCTGGCACGATTTTCACCGATAACACACTTTCCTTTCCTTACCCTTACTTATTGCCTTCTTGACTGATTTAGATGCTTCCCAAATGGATATCCTATCACTTTTTATGGTGTTCTCAATCATTTCACAGGATATAACCATATCGGTAAAATTTTTTGTGGTACTTCCTACTAGCCTTTCTTAGTAAGGAGCTCATAAGGTACCAATAAGCATGACTGTCATTTCTTTTTTAATTAGAGGGGGATGAACTTGAGCTACTTTTTTTCTCCGTCTCTAAGCATACTACCTAAAGCTCTCGAAAGATTTCTTCCCCATGTTCATGAGAGAGAAGCGATCCAAAACCCAATCAAACACATGCTTATACTATTCAAGGAATATGCATGCCAAATCTACCCATGTTGGAATTCTTATAAGATCAATCTCTATGCACCATCAGAGAGCTACTCTAGTTAGACTATCCTAGAAATAATGGATCACTAACCCCTTGTGCCCTAGTCAGACAGTACATGTGAAATGGGTAGTAAGGTTAGTAGTCCCATTGTATTTTTTAGAATCAGAAACAT
>JBBYHM010358817.1:0-20040 GCA_038381775.1 Adansonia rubrostipa | reverse complement strand
TGATATCCAAATCAAATCAAACTAAACAGACTCTCCAACCTTGAATAAGTCCAGGTATTCTCCTGTAGCTTTGCATGCCTGCCCATGCTGCTTCCATCAGTTTTATTAAACTATCTTTATGCAGCTAGAACCCTAATAATGCCCCAAAATATTATAGGGTAAGCTCAATAATTCATATATTTATATTATATTTGTATTATTTTTACATGTCATATATGTTTAATATATTAATACATTTGTATTAATTAAATTGATATAGGCTAATACATTAATTATAGGCTACGCTCAACAATTATTTATATTTGTTTTATTATTTAAGAGAATATATATTTATATAAATTTTAATATATTAATAATTTAAATATATTCATATATTCTTATCGTGTTTATATCGTATTTAAAATTATCAGATTCAAATAAAAAATATTATGTCATATACTTTATTTATCTATATCCCCAAATGTAAATGTATATAGGATATTTTGGGGTGACCATAGTGGACATTATCTTTATTCACGGATTGAGCTATTTGTGTGGTGTAAATTGAATTACGCTTAGACAAAGCTTTTATAATACAATCCGACCCTACTTATTATGTATAAAAACAATTTTATATTTAAAAAAAAAATTAAAAATAATTAAATGAACGTTCAAGTTCAATCCATCCCGTTCCAGGGATACTCCATTGGATACCAACAAGGATTGCAACGAAAGCCATGCATAAATCTGGAATAGGATCAATTGGTGCATCAATTTAGGACAGCAACATCCCCTACAAAATAGGGCACTGTCGATGGCATAACTAATGCAATTTGCGAAACTGTATTTAATACCTTCATTTTCACTTGAGGTTTGTAACTAGAAAATCAAACTCAACCTATGTTACTCAGATTTGAGTATGAATGCTCGATATGGATATATATTTGATATAGGTATATTCAATTTTTCTTAAGATTTTCAAGTATTTTGGAAGATTTTTGAAGAATAATATCCTCGTACCCACGTCCAGATATATATCAAATATGAATGTCAGATACGGATACTTAAAAAAAAATGAAAAGTTGGATCAACATCAAACTCAACCCTTCTTATAAGCTTCTGTTTTGTATCAGCTAAACATCAAAATGCTTAAGAAATTGTCAACAAGGACGTAACAATGGAGGAGAGGACCTTAAAACTTCGAAAGCTCCATCCTTACCAGTTCAAAGCTGTTATAACCTATTCTTCAATTCCTGGATGCTTCGAAGGTTTACGATCTCCTCTCCAAAACACTGGTTTCAGCTTTCTCTCGATCACCAGTTTCGGGTGCCTTCTGCTCTCCACCTATTTCCTACGAACTTATCTCCGAAATGGTGTTCAAATCAACGGCGTCAGTTTCTGGATTTACATGATCCATCTGGGAGGCTTCGAGTCCACTTTTTGCGAGGGACTCTTTGGTGGCATCTGAAGTCAAAGTGGGTGGGTTCTCCGGATTAGAAGATGATGCATTCAGTTTGTTTAAACCCGACTTTTGATTCTCGAACATCATTTGGAGGTACCTCCCTTGTTCTTCTATTCGCAACTGTAAATTTCTTTGAATCTGCAGAAAAAGAAAATGGAAGGATATCAATATTACAACAGCAGGCACCAGAGAAAAAACAGAAACATCGATGAGAAATAGGCTCAATCAGAACTTTGACTCAAATGGTGCAAACATCCACAAGGCATAATAGATGCACTACATAGCAAATCAATTCAAGGCTATGTTACTCGGACTCGGATGTGAATATTAGATATAGGTATGTATTTGAAACAGATATGTTCAATTTTTTAAAGTTTTTTCATTTATTTGGAGGGTCCATGAAGGGTCATATTTGTCAAACACGGGTATTTCAAGAATAAAAAGAGCTGGAGGAACATTGATTATATTGCCTCACTATGCAAATTCCACCAGATGTTCCCACCTTCCCCAACTACTCATTGGAAACAAGTCGGGGTTCAAATTCGAAAGCCATACGTCTGAATGAGAGCACACCAGAAACATAAGTTCTAAATGGCTAAAAGGGGAAATTTTGCATTTCTCAGATTTCGCCAAGGCATATTTAAACATGGATTATATTTGATTCGATTTTCTTCAGAACAAACTGCTGTTATGTTCCGAAATCCTTTCTGACACGAAATTCATACCTCAAGCTGTTCATGCAAACGCTTCTGGACTTCCATCTGTAACCGCAAAGCTTCTGTGATCCCCATGCCCCTGTTCCAGTTCAAAATGAAAAACGCATTAAATAGAATGATCTAAAGTAAACAAATCAACACAACGATGCCTCGTTAGATACGCTGCTCCTTCCAAATTCCATTTGGAATCTTCTATAATCAAATTTTTGCACAATTCAATGATAAAATCTGAAAAGACTTGTCAATTTTGCAGCTTCTCCTCCCCATCAAATAGAATTACCAATGAACATTCATGGCAATTTCTTTTTTTTTCCCCCCCTAAAGCATGCAACAAAATTATTTGTGCCACAACTTAAACACCACATAAGATTTGAAGGCACAATCCACATGTTAAATAACTGAAAATATGATCTAATGGGATCTATCAATCATCCTTCATGGTTTCAGATCAACATTTGCCTTATATTGGGTTTAGCAAACAGTTGATAAGATTTGAAGATGAAGTATTTTCCATGAGTAAAGTTATTCCAAATTTTAGAAGACCCTTGCCTTGTGCTATGTTACCCGGGCTCAGGGGGTAAGTGTTAAATATAGGTATCCTCAATTTTTTTTATCTATTTCCATCATTTGGAGGATCGCACCCTAATAAGCATATTTGAATATGCGTTGGACATGGGCACTTCAGGAAAAATGAAGAGTCGAAATAACATAGACCTTCTGTGCTCTTAAAAGGTGACAATTCCCTATTAGAAAAGGCAGCATCCCACTCATTTATAACAACAAAGGTGTAGATAATTACTAAGCATGCTACTCAAGATTTATGAAAGCCCCCCTAAGTGAAAAATAGATGCTCAAACAATTTGTCCACGATGCAATTTTCTAAACCAAAAAATATATATATACCATACAAGATTATTAGAAATCCTTGACGATCATTAGCAATTACTTACATTTTCAAGTCCAGAGATGATATTTCCTCGATAGGAGTCAATTTTTTCTCTGATGATCCTGCAAGTAAGAACCGTTATTTCAGCTAGATACAAAGTGACACCCCCAAACCCCGCATTGAGAACTAGTGCGGATCCAATATACATAATATAAGTCCCTTAAATCTTTTATTATCCAATAAACAAAGTAATCAAAAGTGAAAAAATATCCAAGCCAACTACAAAGATAACCACATTCATGGATTAACTGAAGGGCATAAAGTGAGTAAGTTCATTACATTGACATATGATTTCTACAGCACAGTGGACGTGTAGGCTCATAGAATGAATTAAGACCCATAAAGTTTGGACTGGAGAATGTAGTCAAAAAAATCTGTCTCCTCTTGCAAAGTGATGCGAAAGGGCAGAGTTCGCAAAGATGGTTCAGACTAAGAAAATCTAAACTAGGTAAGAAACGAACCAGCTCAAGATGATGTCACTGAATGGGGGATGTAAATCCAAAAAATGTACACTTTAGTCAAAGGGGTGCACGGTACCAACACCAGAAAACCAGGATGAAGTACTTATCATGCGTGCATCCAAGTGGAAAGATGATCTATATGCATATGTGCATGTGCGTGCGTAAAGAAGACAGACACAGAGATTGAAAAAACTTACAAGGGGAATTGTTGTGTTGATATTTAATGACCCGGAATCATCAAACAAAAGATATGTCATCCCCTCTTGGATTGTAAGCAATCTCCTAGCTTTCCATTATCCAAATACATTCTAATGTATCACTATGGCAGGATAGGATTATTGAGTACACAACAGAAATGCATCACAACAATTTTGCCAGACAGCTGAAGATTTCGGAAATGATTTAACCAAATGAAGAAAAAAAGGTCTCCACTTTATTCATGTGCACAAGATGGACTACATAGTATATACCTCTCAAGTCTCAACAATCCATCCATCAGAATATACTGCTACAATTTTTAATATATCAGTATGGGGAGACTAGGATTATTGAATGTGCAGTAAACATGCATCATAAATTTTCACTGGACCGCTGATGATTCTGGAACTGATTTAACCAAATTAAATAAAAAAATGATCTCCACTTCATTGATGAGGACAAGATGGACTATATGGCTCTCAACAATCCTCTATAAGAAATCCCCCTCAACCCCAATTACAAGTCACTAAGAGAAAATATAAGAACAGGTATAAAGGAATGAACCTCCCTTGTCAAAGCATTATTACCAATAAATCAAAACAGGAACTGGATGCATGCCTGCAGAGAAGTAATCCAAACAGGAAAAAAGAAGGAAACTTGAAGGGAGCTTGCCGTATACCTTCTGATGACTCTGGTCTGTATCTAGCTGTGCTGTATTTCTGCAAGTTAAGAAAGTGATATCTCCTGTTAAAAGGACAATCTGACCAGTGCCTTTGAGCACAAATACTGACACATATTATCTAATAATTAAAAGATAAGTACTTGTACCTGCAAGTGGCTTTTAACATGATAAATAGTCAAGCCTTCAACTTTCATAAGCTTCAACACGCCCTTCGGAGTAGCTCCTGTAAGTTTAACATACCAAATGAATCGAAACATAAGCCTAACAATTTTTTGGCAAGCAATTTCATAGAGCTAAAAGTTACAAACTTTCACTGCCACCCAGTTGGTTGACAGTCTCAACAAAGGCTTCATGAAGTTCTGGTGTCCATCGCATTCGTGGCTTTGCTGGGACATTATTTGCTGATGAAGAGGGGTTCACAGCACTCTGACATTCTACAGATGGAGGAGGGAACAGTTGATGCATTTGGGGTTTTTGTGCAGGTATGGCTGTGCATGATTTTGCCACTTGGCATGCCATCTGAACCAACAAGAAGGGAACATAAAACAAAGATAAGCCAAAATTTGTTAGGTTTATGCTGTCAAGAAATCTTCAGTAGTATGAAAACATCCGCACGTTTGGTTCCAGATCCATAACATTGTTGTCAACAAGAAGCTCATTCCAATCGGAGGCCAAAGCCTCATCATCAGTGATAAGCTCGTCTGCCCATTCCTGCCAATCATTCCGTTTGCCGAAGTCCTCATATTTCATGATACCACTACAACTACTGCTTTCACCTTGACTGCTCTGGACAGGGGTGCTTATACGAGAATCCAGAAAACCCGGATCTGTAGACCAAGAATAATTGTTTTCTTTGTTGCAATGACTTGGTATTATAGATTGAGGAAGTGCTCAATTTGACGATTGTGGTAATGGCAAAGCCGCAGCATCAGTTGGTGACTGAGAAATGAAAGGAGTATTTCTCGAATGCATTTCATGTGATAATGCAGATGAGTAATGAAGATCACTCGAAAGTCCTGAGGATGATGAAAATATGTGACCAATGACTGCACTATCGGTGGGTAAACAAGTTGCATGGACCAGAGGCCTTGTCATCAGGTCCCTTTCCACAGACACTTGTTGAGCGTCGGGCAACTTTAGACATGTCCCTTCCAAATGTGTTGAAATGGCTGGTAAAGATGATGACATTCCTCCAGACGCCCCTAGCTTACTAAGCTGCCTTGAGCCTGATCTCTGAATGGATAAAGCAGGTCGTGCTTCCATACTTGTCCTTAAATTGAAAATAAGATGTCAATTCTTTGTAAATCAATATTAACCCCCTTTTCCTTAAAATTTCTCTCTATTATCTATTTTTAAGTATCTCTTCTCCTCACTTGTTCTACATCAAAAATAAAGCACAGAAGTAAGCAAGAAAAGGTTGCAGAGAATCCATTTCGATATTAACCATGGATGCTTGGAATAAACAATTATAATCATTATAAGCTCAAAATGAACAGGAACAAAGAAATTAGAACAAAATCTAGTTTGTATACCAGATAAACTAAAGGGATAGGCAACAGATAGGAAGCAAGGCATTGGTCTATTACTTCATAACATCTTTGTAAAGTGAAAAATAAGGGTTCTTCCCCGCTGAAGCCAATTACTGTGAAAGAATCTATAACCTGTTTGCTGATATCGTGATGACATAATCTATATCAAAACCTATGTTACTCAGACTCGTGTACGAGTATCATACAGCTATGTGTCTTATATTTATTTATTTTTTCATGTTTTTTAAAGTATTTGGGGGATCTTGGATGGTAATATCCTCATACTCCCTATCACAGGTACTTAAAGAAAAATGTAGGGTCGGAGCGATGTAGATAAAAACTGCTCAAGACTGTTATGCAGTCATTCCTATATAATGAATGAGATGAAAAATTAAATTCTATTCGTTGTTTCCGCCTTCATCAAGAAAGCTCAAACTAACTTCATCACTCCAAAATGAGCTATTTTCTTATTTGGCTATATCTAATCTTCAATATGCTTCAGATTTAGCTTTTGCTTTCCACACAAAAAATAAAAAAATAAAAAAAATCCTAAAATATGGCTTTATAAATGCCATTTCAATAATACAATCCACTTCATCTACAATGATCCATTGATCCACCAATCCCGCTAACCCAAGATATGCTGCTGTCCATACATCTAAGTAAGCATTAAAATACCCCTAATTAACTATCAACCATGGCAGGCATTTCATATTTCAGGATGACCATTAATGACTTTTATCAGCCTTCGTTAAAAAATACCTAAAAGAAGAAACTTTAAGTCAAATAAACTTGTCTCATATATCTAGAACTTGGCTAAATAAATGCTTTAAGCAATTCTACCTTATCTCATATGTGTACATATATACATATATATATATATATATATATATATTTGAGTAATCAAATTATATTAGTATGTAAAACTAAGCTAGTTTTACAAACTTGCATGACTCTTTATAGGATTAATATTTTAAGAAATCGACCATTGAATTTAGCAATATTATTCTACTCATCAGTAAAATTTTGAATTTATCAAACAGCCCAATCATATTGATAAAAAATACTAGTATTTTTAATGTATATTTAACGGTTGAAAGTTTTCTACATTGAATAAATAGTTAGACATTTTTAATTTACTCAAAATTCGACATGCATAATCCACGTGAATAAAAGATGAAATACGACGGTTGGATTAAACATATATGAATCGTACCAAGCTCCATTTAATTTATATCAAAATACTGATTTCTCATTAATAATAATAATAATAATTCTAAAGCTTTGACATGCAAATACAATACACAGGATTGCACCAAAACAGTGATAATAAGCTTCAAAAATCAAACAACAGAGGAACCAAAAAGCCAAAAGAAATTCACCACTCCATTAACTGAAACTTTGAAATTCACAGAGAAAAATCCATATAACCCAGCATGTAAAGCATCAAAAGAATAACTTAAGATCCAAATAAAAAAAAAAAAAGAGAGCCCAATTCAATAACGATCTTAAACATCTCAGAAAAACAGCAAAATTTAACTGAAACTTCAACTAAAAATAATTAAATTTCAGATTCTGTACCTCTAAAAAAATGAGAAAACAAGCAAATGGGCACATATATTCTTACCTAAAAACTTGATAGAAACCTCACAGGATTTAAAACCCACCATAAAGAATCGAATCCAAAATTTGGGTCACAGCAATAAAGAAGCATTGAAGGGGAAATTACTCTAGAATCACAGGCGGGTTGTTATTTAAAATTTCGTCACCGGCTTTGGCCCAACGAAAGGAAGTGAACGGTGACGAAGAGCGCTAATTTGCCTCTAGTTTTTACCTTTTGTTTTTTTTACGCCCTTTCTGCCTCCGAAGAAGCTAATAAGAAAGCAAACAGTGACTGCAGCTAACGATTTCGTTGCGCGCGTAACAGAACCTCTCTAGAAATCGAGAGTGATATAGTTTGAAAGCTGCCCAAAATTAAAGTTGATAACGGTTTCGGACCGGTATTTTAAAAAAATTATGATTAATATGTAATATTTTAATTTATTAAAAATAATTAGAGATAATTAAATAATAATGAATTGATATGAATTTAATTTTTTTAAATTAATTTAATTTATTAAATTTTTAATTTTAAAAAAATATTTTTTTAATACTTTAAATTTTTTACTAATTTAAAAATATAATTTTATTTTAATATTATAAAAATTAATTAAAAAACTATATTTAATTTAAATAATTATAATTTAATTTTAAACCAAACACTAAATAAAATCAAATATTTATGATTGATATCCAAACTAACACAGAATTGCACGATATTATGGTTCGAATCACATTTTCTCGATTTTTCTCAGCCCTACCTGAAATTGTGGGGTCCACATAGAAGTGACGTGGAGGGTTCTTAAAGGTGCGTGAGATCATGCCTGATGTGTTGCACGTTGGATTTTCCGTTAGCACACATCCGTTATTGAAGGGCCCAATGGGATCTCCGCATTTCTTTTTAAGTTTGAAACGTTTCTAAATTAAAAAGGCTTTCCCTTTTTTCCTTTTTTTTTTTTTTTTTCTAGGTGTCGTTGAGTTTACTTTGTTTGGATTTACGTAATACTTTAATATAGATTTTTTCTATTGAATATTCTTTTTTTTTTTTAATTTTTATATGTTCAGAAAATAATATTAATATCTTTATCGTGGTACAAAAATATGCATCCATCAAAAATTTTAAAAATAAATACTTTTTTAAAATAAAAAATTAAAATAAATTCATCTGACAAAAGATGTTTATGGGCTTACGAATAAATTCAGATCGAAATAAAAATTTATATTATTATTTAAAATAATTTAAAATATATATTTTTATATTAATATTTATAATTAAATTTAAATAAAAATTATTTTTTATTGTATAAATAATATTATGAATCGGATCGGCCCAATCTATTGAAATATTTATCCAGTTCAACCAAAATTGGCTTAGACCTGTTAAGTTAAGCGGGTTATTCGGCCCATAAATGTTTTACATCCCATTCATTATCAAAGAAACGCCATGTACTAGTCTTTGAATTTTTCATTTTCTTGAAGAACCCGTATCTAATACATATTTAAATATAGATATGGGAATATAAATAGACCTGACAATGTTGAACACGATAACACATATAATACGAATAAAATAAGCAAAACGTGATACGACACCACACGAATGTATCAAAATCTATACAACAAAAATCATTAACATATTGAGAGTCATATAAATATAAAACACTTTAAATACGACACCGACACGAATACACGAATTGTCAGATCTAGATATAGTCCCCCAAAGACCCTCTAAATACGTAAAAAAATTTTGAAAAAAAATAAACATATCCATATCGAATATATACATATCCTATACTCACACCTGAGTCCAACTAACATAGCTGAAATTTAGAGCTCGTAAACAAAATAGTCAGTTTGAACATTACACAGAACTATATGCAGAAAGCAATGCAAAGCAAGGAAACCAAAATAGCATATGTTTAAATTGACAGTATTCAACACCTCCTGTTGTTTTGCCAAAACCCCAAAACAAAATGCACCATTTACCTGGCATATGATACCACTAGTTCACATCGGACGAAAGAAGTTAAGCCACCAAGTTCGCATCTGCAACAGGGGAGTACCGATGGGTTGACCTAGTGACGTAATCCGGGCAAACTAGCTTGCTTTTTTTTTTTTTAACAAAATTGCTCGGATAACTGTCAATCTAAACTATGCAAATGCATCCCGAAACAACTGCCTTAAGCTTTCCCCTAAAACCTATGTTTTTTTTGTCAAGTAAAATAAAAAAAATGGCAAAACATTTCAGTTCATCTGGTGATTATTGGAGATTTAGACCCTGCACCATAGAAACATCTGCAGTTACATAAAAATCCAATAAGTTTACACAAGATCGCCGATTATTTATCTGATTATAACAATCAATAAGCAGGGGAAAAAAAACCGCTAGTTGCTATATCGATTTTATGAAATTGAATATAACTGCTCCTAAATTTTTGTAGTAACAATGAACAGCTAAACCCATGATAGAACTAAACAATAGGGGAGACAACGGTTTGATTTGGTTTTGGTAAAAAATTATGGTTAATGTGCAGTATTCAAATATTTTTTTTATGGATATTGTTATTGCAAGTTCCAACGGTTAAAATATTTAATTTGTCAAAAAATTCATTTCATCTTGAGAAAAAAAATGAAAAAAAAAAAATCATCTATGGATTCTACATGACAATTACTTACTGGTTGAACGTTTCATGTTCCTGCAAAACTTACTGCCACATCTGCATTGGAATGCCTTAATGGGATGATCAAGATCATCGAAGTCGATACCATAATCCTGCAAACAGAATGAATAGCCTCTTAATATGGACAAACTAAAATAATACAATAACGCATGAGCTGATACTCAGTTTTCTTCTCAAAACACATATGAAGAACATATAATTTCTCTCAATCCCATATATCCAAACAAAAATAGCATTGTTCAATGTCCGAGGATACTCATGCACGCATATGCCATAAAAAAGCATTAGTGCCAGAAAAATTAAGCACACTACGTTATGGACAACAAGCAAAAGGCGTAAATATCATGCATTAATTTATAAATTACAGACAATATAGACTAATAACTTTATCATGCATGATTCAGGAATAGCTGAAAGTAGTCTCGGTGGGAAGGGAAACTAACTTTCCTCCTATATCGCAATAAAGCATTGCATGATTTTCACATAATAAAATGATTACTAGGTAAGATCCCCAAATAAGGCTAAACGAGAAGCAATACTCAATTGAAGATGTTCAACTAGATGTGCTTGTTAAAGCCTAAAATACGATGAGAGTTTGAGAAAGTCGTTAAGACTATGCTAAATTACTCAAAGCTAAGTGTGAGTGTCTGATACAGTTATATTCTAATTTTTTCCAAGTTTTTCCATATATTTGGAGGGTCCTAGGAGGCATCGAACATGGGTACTTCAAGAAAAATGAAGAGTCAAGGTAACATAGACTATATTCTATGGTGTTCCTGACAAACACACAATGGGTACTTCTGTTGAGAAAAGGAAAAGAAGAACTATGACTTTCCTTTCCCTTCAATGGAGCGAAATTTTGCAACACATTGTAACTTTATGGAACCTCAAATGAATTTTGAATCCAACCAAAATTCATTTTGGCATCCAGAATGACAATATATAATAATGTGACCCCAATTTACTCATCCAAAAGTACAAATATCCAAGTCAGGGAGGGAAAGGGATTAAAACAATATAAGTCAACAATGGTTCAGTAATCATTCCAAGTCAACGTGCTCATAGAAAACGTTCTCGAGTGAATCCCTACGCGAATAACTCTCTTGCAGATAAGCAGGCAAGTTATCACCAAATGGAAAGGGGACAGATAAGGTTAGGTTAGAATCTATCTTGTTTCGACTCTTGATTCTTCTTTAAGCACCTGTGTCTGACACATTTTTGGACATAAGTTTAAGAATATGACCCTTCAAGAACCTTTTAGTTACATAGAAAAACAAAGAAGAAATTGAATATACCCGTGTCGAACGCATACCTATATCTGACATTCACACCCAAGTCCGGGTAACATAGGTTAAAAGAACTGATTGAATCTCATAAGAAGAAAATTGTACAGTTCTGTCTCTTCTCAAGCAAAGTCAACAAATGGATCATTACTATCATTTTCTTTTCTTTTTCACCTTATGAAATGCAACAAATATCAACTAAACGCGTTGCAATCATATAACCAGAAATGATCACTGACCCAAGTCAGCTCTTCAAGCGCATCAACTTCTCTTGTTGTGAAGAAGGCTAGCTGTACACAGTAAATGCTCAATTAGACTTGCTATTGCAAAGAAATTGAAGCTAGCAAAACAAATAGAACTAGGAAGGTGGAAGAAATCAGTATTTCCTACATGATAGTAATGAAGATCTGGAGTCTCCACTTCAACAGGTATCTCTATCAAGTTTGCATCTAAGCATCTAGCAAAATAAGGGGAAAAAAACAGATATATTAAATCTCAATTTATTGAAGGTGTTCAGGTATTTCTTCAAATGCATTTGCCATTATGTACCTTAATCTATAACAATAATTAAAATAAAACCTCAATAATCAACTGATCTCCCAACTTACACCACCTATGGAACCTTTATTAGTATCATCAAAATTTATTACTAATGTGACAAAAACACACAACTTAGAATTAGATGCACAAGCGATTGAAAAATTTTTAAGAACGTGGTAGGAAAAAAGTAAGGGCGTAGAAAGTCTAATATACTGCATATATACAATTACCTATGATTGATGAACCTAGCAACATTTCCATAACATGTGGCGTCCAAACAGAGGGCTTCTTCATCCTTAGAAACTCTCTTCAAACCCCAGGAAGCATCGAGAAGGACCGGGCATGCATGTTTCTCTCTGTTCCTTGCATACAACTCAGAGATGGTGAGTATTTCTCCAATAAACTCACAAATGAAAGCTCCTTTGGGAAGCTTCTCTAGAGTTCTGAGGCCCCAACCTTTTCCATCATGTGTCAAAAACACCTAAAATTCAGATTAAATTAGTCGTGGAAGATATAGGGGTTTATAAAAGCAAATTCAAAGGTTAATGCCTTAATTTTAGAAGCACCAAATGATAACAATGACCAGAAATTGAACAAGACTAGCATGAACCAAACCTGTAAGTTGTAATTTACACCTCTCTGCACCACCCGATTGCCACATTGCTTATTGCAGCCACATTTGCTCCAACATTCTTTGATAACTTTTCTCTTTAGGTGACCCTTACAAGGTTCTCGAATGTCATCCTTCTTTGATCTCTCAAGAGGGCAATCTGCACAATTAAGGAGACATTGTTGTTGAGGATCACGAGTCACAGAGATACACTCTTCTAAGAAGTCCTCCTTGAGAACACCTGCCGAAGTATATGCAAAATTTCCCCCAGCTTGACACGCACATGCACAAGGCGGCTGGGACAAGAGACAATCCCCGAAGCATGTTGGACAACAACTTTCATCTCCAATCCGACAAAGAGAAAATCTAACATGAGCATTTTGAAAGACTAGATTCTCTGATATATATTGAAATGGTGGAGGAAAATCTTCGCTAATTTCATTTACCCACGAAATTTTAACTTTTTCTTCTCCCTTGGTTATGTCACTTGCATCATGAAGCCACCTTATTTCATTAGGTGTAAGTTGGTTCTGTGGAACAACCACTAATTCCTTCCCGCCCACATCGTCAACACATCCATTTGCAGAGCATTGAACACTGAAGGATCCATTTAACATCCTTGCTAGCAAGCGATCATTTTCCTTATTGCTCTCAGTGTCACAAGCATCCCTTGCAGGAGATTTCTTCAATACATAAAGAGCTGGCACCACATTACCTTCCTGCGATTTATTAGAGGATTTAGTTGCCAACTCTGAAATGCAATTACACATATCACTCAGAATATTGATGACATCAAAATTTGGGTCAATGAGTTTATATGATCGGAGGCATCTCCGCTCCATCAGTTCTCTTAGTTCATCTATGCTAGGCAATTGGAAATCCGACCTTCCAAGAGCAGAATTGTAGCTTAGAGAAATCTTCACCTCTCCCAAAGGCGAAGAGGCAATTTCTAGGCTAGAAGGATTTTCATCAGGAACAGCAGCAAGATCACAGCTGGTACGCCTTTCACTCATTGAAACAGAAGCACCAGCACCTACAATTTCATCTGCATGCAGGGATTCTGGAGGTTCCTGCCAACTTGATTTTCCCGTTGAATCCCCAATTGATAAATCTCTTTTGCTTACTGAATCTGTTAAAAAAAGTGTTACAGTAAAATAAATAAAGGATTGAAAATGATAGAACATAGAATAAAAACAAACAACTCAAGAAAAGCATAAATTACAATTTTAATATCCAACAATGTAATATTTATAAATGTTAATTAGCATTCTCTCTATCTCAAAAATGATTTATACACAACAGATTAGGATCAATCACAGAAATAACTACCAACAACCAAAGTGTCCTGGTACATATTGATTGACGAAGAGTCCTCACTGTACTATTCTGCTTCCCATAATATGAGTAGCAAAATTTACATGCAAGGCAGCAAGCTGCATCTTGTACAAGAAATACTAGCAGAAAGACAGCATGCTTAAAGATCGGGAGACAAAGTGAAGCAATGTAAAATAAATTAAATAAAAGGAATGGATCTTCACTTCAGAATACTGACTCATCATTTCAAAAAGCAACATATACAGGCATTTCAAAAAGCAAACCATCAAAATCAGACAACTGCAAACGTTGTTAGTATATTAAACTTGCCTAATAAACCAAAACCAGAATGTAAAAGAAGCAGTAACATGTATAGACTGCAACTTCATTAGTCTATGGAGAAAAGCATATTTATGTGCATTATATCTCTACTTCTCTTTCCTTTTACCAAAGACAGATGTCACAGATTCCACATCTGTCTCAATTATTATGTGGAGAAATCAGCTGAAATCATAAACGTGTAACCGCAGATTATGCTCAGAACCTAACAGGTTGGCAAGTATAGAGGCCTAAATATTATGCCAAAATTTCATGGGACATATACCAATATGATGCACTCCAACCACTGCTTTTAATGCATTTTTTTGGGTACATTGGAAATGACGAACCATGAATCTTGTCTCCATGATTATTTTTTCTACATATACATTTCAACCCTCAAGACCACAAAAAAATGCACGTAGAAGGGATTAAAGTGTTGTAAAAATGACCAGCGGAAGGAACATTTCCACTATTCTTAAACGCTGTTCCTGTTGTCCATATGACTTAACTCAAGAAACATATAAACAATCCAGTAAACTATGTATTTCATGGTACAGATTACAAAAATCCCATAACATGTAAATGGACTAAATGAAAATTTGTGCAAGAGAATTGCCACAAGGCTAATCAAACATTGATTTGAAATGAAAAGTGAATTAAGGAGGAAAAAAACAGATGTCATTCATATGGGAATCACAATAACTTACCTGGATGAATAACTGCAATAGGAACCTCATTGTCAGGAATGTCATCAGTAAACGGCTCTTCCTTGGGAATGATCAGTGCATGAGAATCAGGCACCCTTTTCTTATGAATATTACCAGCCTCAGGTGCTGGATCTTTAACGCGTACGATGAGAGATGCTCGCTCAGGGACTTTCCCATTTGAAGCAACATGAGGTGATAAGAGTTCCTTTCCCTTGTAGCTAAGATGCATTTGAGAGGAACGCGAATTTGGTTCAGATCCTCCTAGCACTGCCAAAGGCTTAGGTTCTACAATTTGCTTCCCTTTATTCCTATCGCCATGATGGGGTGAAACAGGAGCAGGAGAGGCAAGCTGAGGTGAAACAGGACCAGCTGAAGCAGGCAGGAATTCTGTCCTTATATTTCCAACATTGCACTGAAGTGACTGCTGTTGCAAAGAAGCAGGAGGTAGTTCATCCTCCTCAACTTTAGGCTTTTTAAAAAAGGTTCCAGGCACATTGGAGCTGTCGTTTCTATGAGAACTTGATGCAAAACCTTCTTTGTTTTTCAAGCGTATTCTTTTTAAGGGGCGTACAAGCTCATCGGGTACTGAACCTTCTTCCTCAATATCTTCCTCCTGCTAGGTAAGACAATCAACCCATATCAGTTGAAACCAAATGGAATATGAGAACAAGAAAAATTATGCCAAAGCAGCATAAGTTAGAGAGATGAGTCACATACCTCGCATTCCTTGTCCTTGTTAGGCTCTGACAACTGTAAAGCAATATCAGCGACAAAAACACGACAAGTGAAAACAATTAAAACTCAACGAAAACAGATTATAAAGGAAAATGTACCTTACTATCCTCCTCCTCAAAGATAGCATCAGCAAGAACTCTATAATTTTCTGATTCAATTAGCTCCCAATTTTTCTCATACAGCTTTAGAAGCTTCTTCAATACTGGTTTAACTTTTTCCTCGCTGATTCCTATTTCCTTCATCGAGCGGAAGGCCTGCACAATTCTGGGGTTTGGTGCCATGATGCTTTATCAGCTATCAGTTTTGCATGCCTGCAGGCACCGATATTAAAACCTACACTTTCCCATTTTGGGGAGAGGAAGGTAGGCAACGACAGTCAGCCCAGGAATAAAAGGAGAAAAGTAGCATCAGGAAATTGAAAATACTGTATTTTTAAGTATTAAATGCAAGAAAGATAAAAGATTGGCATACATAACTAACTTACAGTAATCAGAGTGGGAAACGAGCACTTTTTTTTTAACTGCTTAAGTCTACATTCTACAACTAAATTATGATAATTACACGATAATCCAAAGACAAAAATCCACATATATTTCAAATCATTGATACAATTGAAATAATTCAAGTTCAAGAGAGAAACCTAAAAGCTAATGCCTCCATGTTTACATGCAAAAAGGAGAAATCAGTTAATCTGTTTACCTTACCAAGCCAAACCCTTGAAGATCAAAACCTAGACAGAAAACACAGCAGGACTTAGTTTCACAAAAGAAAACAAACAAAAAAAGGTTGCTTTTTAGTTCCCACATGTTTTAATTCAAATTTTGGTCATTTTCTTTAAAAAAAAAAAATCACAATCTGGAAAAATAGCAAAGCACATTAAGTAACCCTATTACTTGCATCTGAACTGTTAAGCATAATATATATATATATATATATATATATATATATAACATTCATGTAAAACTATATACTTTCGTAACATTTTATATAATTTGTATTTGTCTGAACCGATCGTTATATTTTATGTTCTATTCACGTAAATCATGCATGTTGAATTTTAAATATATTAAAAATGTCTAACTATTTATTCGAAATAAAAAAATATTCATTAAATATATATATATATATTGAAAAAAATAATATTCTTCATCGATAACAATATTACGTGCATGACTACTACAATCATATTGTTAAATCTACCGGCCTATTTGTTAAAAAATTAACAATATAAAAATTTATTTGTAAACTAATTGAGTTACATATTATATATAACCATACCAAAATAAAAGGCTCAAAAACTTTTAAGAATTTCTAATTTCTTCTTCCTTTTTACAGTGTCGTTTCAGAGTCAGAGACCAAACAACTACATTTGACCGAGCTTAGGAAATTACCATTTTTCGTAGAGTTCAACACTTATGAGGAAAAATTTTGTAGCCGACAGTTTCTTAGCAAACAAACAGAACTTAAGCCAAGAAATCACCAAGACTATGTGCAATGGCGAAAGGAAAAGGGAGAAAAAAAAAAAAAACCAATGCAGTAAGCCGAGACAGACAAAAACGAAACGTTTCGGATTCAAATGTAAAAGGAGTTTCAAATTTAAAAAAAAAAAAAACCGAAGTCATTTGAAAACCATTTGACAGAAAAAAAAAAAAAAACCGCTGAAAGGCGTGTGATTTTGAATCGAGAAAGAATCGGGGGAAAAAAAAGGCTTACCAGAATTTTTCGGCAAGAAAGTGACCTTTGAAGAAGAAAGTGAAAAAAAAAAAAAAGAAGAAAACAGGGTAAATATTTGAGGCGTTTTCAGGATTTTGATTTTCTCGGAAAAAAATACGCAAAAAAATATTTTCCATTTTAAAATGAAAATTGACAGAGTTTAATTAACTCTGAGTCAGCCGATTATGAGCACATCTGCTCGAGGGTCGAAAGCTTGGGTTTAGTTTAGATATTATTTTTTATAATTTTTATTAGTTTTGATATTTTTTAAATTATTACTTAATTATTAAAATAATATTTTTATTTAAATATTAATATAAAAATATTTATAATATTTTAATATATTTTAAACAATAATTTTAAGTTATTGGGTTGGGTCAAATTCATATTTGAAATTGTTTTTAAAATTTTTTTAGATTGTAATTCAATCCGTGAGCAACACTAATTATAAATTAAGATATCTCGACAAGTAAAATGGCTCAATCGAGAATATTTGGAACAAATTTTAATATAAATTCTTAAATATTTGTTATTCAAATCAATTTTAATTTTAACTTTAATAATGTCGAATATCTAAATTTATTATGCTATTATTTTTTATTTATATGATAAAATATCTTAATATAATATTTATTTACATATTTAATTTTTTATATTATATTTTGTATTTTTATTTTTATTTTTTTAATTTAATAAATTTAAATATTGTATCATATTAAAAATTTTAATAGGTTTAATTGTTATTGGATTTATATTTCCATAATTGAGATATTAAGCATATAAGGTTAGTCCTTGTTGGTAAGGGAGAGGGAGAAAGCAGAAAAGAAAAAAAATTCAAAAAATAATTAAAATGATATCTAAAAATAATAAATAATTGTTATTTTTTAAATTTAGTTTAAGTAATATACTAAATAAAAAATCAATAATAATTAAATAATTTTTAATTAACATTTATATACATCTTTTAATCAAACTTTTTAAAAAGAATTATTATCTGGTACACTGATAAAATTAAAAAATTTCATCATTAGTATATCAAGTAATTATTTTTTAAAAATATATATTTTAATATTTTTTTTGTTATTTTTGGCAAGAATAAAGTTAAAATCTTAACTCATGTTTTTCACTTAAATATCAAACAAAAGGATAGATAATTTAAATATTTAACCAAAAAAGAAAAATAAAATAAATTTTAACACAAAATTTAAGAAGAAAAAAAAGAGAACAAAAAATTAATCAAAAAAATTTAATAAAAAAATTTAATTAAATAAGAGTAGACTAATAAAACTTAATATTGAATTGAACTATGTGATTCAACTTAAGATGAATATAAATATTAATATATATCTTATGCGAATATACTAATAGTTTGGATTGAAGTAAATTATAATTCATTCCATGGTTTGGATATCTAAATTGAGTAAAGAAAAGAAAAGGAATAGAAAGGATTTATTACAACCTTCGTTTGGTTAAGTAAATAAAAAAAAAAGAAAATGATATATTATATTAAATTGATTTAAGTATATCCTTTACAAAATAAAATATTTTATTTATCATGTTAATAATTTTTAAATTAATTATTTTAAATAATTTTGAAAACTAAAAAATTTAATTAAAAATTTAATTTTTTATAATTAATCCATAAAAGATTGCATATTTAAAATTAATTCTAATCAAAATATTTTTTAAAAAAAATTAATCTATTGATGACGAAATTCAATAAATGAAATATTTATTATTACGATAAATTTAACTATGAACTTCTATTACTATTAGCATTTTTCTATGCTTGTATGTGTTTAATCATGTTCCTTGTCTAGTTTTTTTTAGCAAATATCAAAATGAAAAAAAAAAAAAATTAAGACCCTAGCATAAATTTAAAAGATTTATAGAAATAGAAGTTATTGACAAAAAAAAACTTGATAAATTAGTTGTATAAAATTTAAAGGTTATGTCATGGTAGAGGTATTCATAAGTCCAACTACATCTCGTAACTTCCAAAATTTTTTTGCCCGAGCCTGAGCTAGCCCAAAAGTTCGTTTCACTATTGTTTATATTATTATTAAAATATTATTTTTATATTAATATTTATATATTTTTATAATTAAATTTAAATAAAATAATATTTTTATTATTAAATAGTATTGCGAATTGAACTGGACCAATCCGAATAAAAGATCTTATCCGAAACTCAATAGTATGGGTATATAGCCTTATGCTTAGGTCTAGTCAATGGTTAAGTTTGAATATTAAAAAAGTACTCTTTAAATGAAAAATGATAATAAAAATATAAAAATTATTTTATATTTGAAAAATTTTACTTTTTCTCATTTTCTCTTTATTTACCTCAATTTGAGATAATTAAAAAAAAATAAAATTTTTGAAGGAAATGGAGAGACGTTTACTCCCTTTATTTCCTTTGTTTTTAATTTAAAATGATTATCAAATAAAAGAAAGGTATCTTACCTACCTCACTTTCCTTTCCCTTTCTTCCATTCAATTTAAATATAGCGTTAGAGTATTGCTAAGCCCACCAAACCAAAAGCCTAGAGTAGGGCCTGAAC
>JBBYHM010358806.1:2804-21335 GCA_038381775.1 Adansonia rubrostipa | reverse complement strand
GGGGTTTTGAAAATTAGTTTTGACAGCCATCAAACATGCATTTTGAGAAGGAGAAGACAACAAACATACAAGGGGATAGCACATAACATGAATGGGGATGCTAACTTTACCAATGGTTTAGACAAAGAAAATGTTATGCATTATGACAAGAAAATGTTATGGATGTTGATAATGATAATGATTCATGCAAGCTAATGTGTAAATGTGCTTGAAATGTGTTAGACTAATGATTCATACATGGATTAAGGATAACAAGATGCATGGATATGGTATAAAATGCATGAGCAAGAGATATAAAACTAATAAGGATGAAATGGGGCATTTTGCACATCAAAAGCGCATTAAGGCATCCAAATCCTAAACTACCACAACCAAAAGCCACAATAATGCATGAGAATCCTAAGAGAGTGATGGAAACATGGAGAGCTCAATGAAATGATAAAGATGCTAAAAAACAAAAAATAAAAGTGATAAGGTGAGAAGTTATACCAATAAAACTTCACTTTTTGGCCAAATAATTGGAGCAGTAGAGATGTCTTGAATTTCCCTCTTTTCCTTGTTCTTAATAAGCAACAAAAAGAGAAAAAATAATGAGGTTTTGGTTCTAGTATGGATGAGGGTGATTTTTAGAATGTGTAATTGTTGGGAATGAGTGTTTTAGGGCTGTTTTGGGTTTTAAGTGAAGAGCTACGGGATTTGGTTTCTTGATGTGGGAATGTGTTTTTGAAGCTGAAAAAGGCTAAAAATGAGTTGGAATCTAACCTTTTTCAGCAAAGATATAAGTGGTCTATTTATACCAGCATTTCGGAGCGAAGTTGGAGGTGTTTTTGGCCATTTCTCAAGAGGGACAAAGTGATGTCAGCATGGTGGCTATAGAGTGGCTGTAGGGAGCAACTTACTGCCAATGTGATGGGCATAAGGTGGCTAGTTTAAATGCTGAAATGATTTTCCAGCAAATAGGGTGGCTGATGGTGATAATTGGTCAACAACTAGGAAGGAGTAGGGTGATCATGTGACATTGACCTCTTTGATCTAATTTAGACTTCAAAAAAAAATGTTTTGATTAAT
The DNA here is from genome assembly GCA_038381775.1 of Adansonia rubrostipa. NCBI lineage: Eukaryota > Viridiplantae > Streptophyta > Magnoliopsida > Malvales > Malvaceae > Adansonia > Adansonia rubrostipa. The sequence continues at coordinate 20,267 of JBBYHM010358806.1, read as the reverse complement.
TCAAAATTCCAAATTCATAATTTGATATAGGTTTTGATCTTTCTTGATGAAAGAAATGAGTTAAAATTGAGTTTTGAATCAATAGTGGATGAGTCAAAAATACCCAAATTGTGGAAAATGGCTTGCATGTATCGATGCATTGTAAAATGTATCAATATATTTGGTCCAAAACCCTTGAGTGTATCGATACAATGATCATTGTATCGATAATATGAGCCATTGTATCGATACTATGAACCACTGCATCGATACATGTTGATATGTATCGATACATTTCTTTACAGAACGCATGTTTTGGTCTTGGCATAGCCTAGTATCGATACATGAGCTCTTGTATTGATACAGAAGCTTATGTATCGATACATTTACATGTTGTATCGATACAAATGGGGACATTTCAAATTTTTGGCACATTATGCAAGCAAAATTGGTGAATTTTCTCATATATTTTATCCCCGGACACCTTGAACTACGTCCTTTGATGCCACATCTTTGCATTTACCTTTGATATGATCCATAGTCCTTCTTCACCTCCTCAAAATACTTTTTCATTGGGTGATCCCCTCTCATATCCATGCTACCGATTGCTAAAAAAAAAAAAATTAGCCCGAACAATATAAGGTGTCTACACTTTCATCATACATCCTGGAATTAGCAAGAGCATTGTTCAGTATCTACTCTTACCTCATTCCATATAGTATGAACCTTTATGTGTTAACTCCATAATCAATATTGCCTTGGCCAAGGACTTTGAGTTAACACGAGCCAGTACATGTGAGATATATACCCTTATATTACTTGGGATGATGAATCCTCTTTGGACCACTCATTCACCTACCATATGATTCATACCATACCTAAAACCATCATGCCATAAGTATTCTTCAATTATAGACCCTTCATGATGGAATCAAAGCACGACACTCTACCATATGATTCATACCATACAAGATGACCTGGCCTCATAAGTCTAAAGATCACTTACACTACTAACACATGAGAGTATTTTCATAGATAATAAAGTGAAATACCAAATGGAACTCTTATAGTAGGTCATGTTTATTGAACTTGTTATCATAACAAGCACCCATATGATGTCCCTAAGTATTTTTGTACTTCAACTTATGAGATTAATTTCATGAATTATGTATGGAGGCTCACATATACCATTTTTGTGCATTGTTACTGCCTTGTCTTGACAATATAATATCCAGGAATGTTTTTAGAAACACGACTTTGATGTATAGGGATCTCATAATCGTAACTCTTAACAATTTTTTTTACAAGGATAATGTGTTTTATGGGCTTTATCTACATAAGTTATTTATAATAATTGCACAATTACACCTTATGGATAAACAAATACTTTTATAACTTTAAATAAATATAATGTTTTATTACATGAAATTACTAAATGATAATGCCTTACAAGTCACAACGATAGGCTTACAGGGCTTACATTAACAATCTACCACTAGCAGTAAAGCCAATGGCCCATATGTCTAAGTCTCAAACCTTTTATATGACGATCATGTTTATGTTAAGATAGAACTTTAGTGAAAGAATTAGTTAAGTTCTCCTTAATGGGTACTCATTCCTTACTAACATCACATCTCTTAATAATGTCTTATATAACATAATATCACTGTACCACATGTTTGGATTTGTGATAAGACCTTGGTTCCTTAGCTTACCTATGGCTCCATTGTTATCACAATAGCAATGCTTAGAACCACATCAAGTTCATCAAATGAACTTACCCATCCAAGCTTCCTCTAATGTGGCCTCATACATGAAGATGTATTCAGCTTTGGTTGTTGAGTCTATAGCCTTTTCATATTGGAACATTTCCAACTGACTATAGCACTATTCAGGGCAAATACAAAACCACTTTATGATTTGCTATCTACCCAATCGTATTGGAAGCTAACAACAGAATAACCCATAACAAGGAGTACAACCCTTCTATATGTGTCATTCCATCTAATGTTTTAGGACAAAACTCTTTTGAGTAATATACATCATATACGATAGGCAAGTTACAACTCTTAAGAGTTTTTCATGCTAAACCTCTTTAGCACCTTGCCTATGTAAGTGGATTAGGATAAGCCAAGTAGTCTTTTTGATCTATCTCTATAGATATTAATTCTTAGAAATATGTTACTTCTCTCAAATCCTTTGTGGAGAATTGTCTAGACATCTAGACTTTAGCGGCCTGCAGCATTGGTATATCGTTTTCCTATGAGCAATATGTAATCAATATATAGCACCAAGAAAATAATAGCTTGCCTATTTATCTTCTTATAAATACAAGGATTAAGATTCTTTATGAAGCCAAATTCCTTAATTGTGTTATCAAATCTGATGTTCCGACTCTGTGAAGCTTGCTCTAGCCCATATATAGACTTTGCTAGTTTACATACCTAACTTGGATTTGACTTGGATGTAAAACCATTAGGTTGTGTTGTGTACACTTTTTTTTGAAAATTTTCATTCAAGAATGCAGTTTTGACATTTATCTGCCATATCTCATAATCATGATATGTAGCTATGTAAGCATGATTCGAATAAATTTTACCATGGCAACTAGTGAAAAATGTTTTTTTTTTCATAATCAATGCCTTCTACTTGATTATAATCTTTTGCCACCAATCTAGGCTTATACGTCTATACGTTGCTATCTATGTCAATTTTTCTTTTAATGACCCACTTGCACCCTCTGGATTCTATACCTTCGAGTGGATCAACTAAAGTCCATACTTGGTTGACTTCCATGGCATCCATTTTCAATCTTATTGCTTCAAGCTATTTATTGGAATCAATGTCAAACATTGCTTTTTCAAAATTGGTAGGTTCAGCATGACAAGGCAGGTCATCTTGATCTACGAGAAATTTATGTCTCTTTGGAGCTTGCTTGATCCTACCAGATCAACAAAGTAATTTTGTTTGTTAAGCTTTAGGTTGAGCATCTGATGCTTAAACCATTGTTTAGGTTCCATAAGAATGTTTATTTATGGTTTTTTTTTTAACTTTTTCAAGATCAATTTTACTTCCATTAGATCCTTCAAATAGAAACTCTTTCTCTAGATAAATCTTACTTTTTACATTTCTATATCTCATATGGTGTCTTATTAATAGTTTTAGACAAAAACTTATTGCAGAAGATTAGCAACAATTTTTAAGGCATATCCCCAAAAAGATATAAGAAGATTAACCTTAGACATCATGGAATGAACCATGTTTAACAAAGTTTGATTTCTCCTTTCAAACATTCCATTGTGTTATTGAGTTTCGAGTGGAGTCCATTGTGACAAAATCTCATTCTTAGTTAGATAATCCAAGAAATCTTGACTTAAGTATTATTTTCCTTGATCGGATCTAACAACTAAAGTTATCATGCCAGTTTGTTTTTCTACTTCAGCCTTATGCTCTTCGAACTTTTCAAAAGCTTCAGACTTGTTCTTCATTAAGTAGACATACTTATACCTAGAGCAATCATTGGTAAAGGTAATGAAGTAGGAATACTCATTTCTAGCCATTGTATTCATTGGTCTGCATACATCTAAATTACTAGGCTCAATAAATCCATAACTCTATCATTTTTAATAATGAAGGCTAGCTTAGTCCTCTTACCAAGGAGACAACATTCACATGTTCTATATGATTCATAATCAAATGGTTATAGATAACCTTGTTTGTATAACTTGGCTATCCGAGTCTCATTGATATAACTAAGTCTACAAGGCCAGATATAAGTTTTACTTTGGTCATTACTTTTTGCTTTCTTTATATTTATATTGAGTAAAGGCATATCTGGATCTAATACATACAGCCTATTTTGTAGTGAGGCTGATCTATAGATCATAACATTTAAGATAATTGAACAACTATTACTTTTCATTTTAAATTCAAAATCATCATTCATGGTGAGGTATGAAACTGAAATAATGTTTCTTAACAATATTGGAACATAAAGACATTATTTTAGTTCCATAGTCATGTCTGTAGGCAATGATAAGGTATAGGTTTCGGTGGCAGAGGCCTCAACTTTTAATCCATTGCTTATTCTCAGAATTACCTTATTGGAGCCCAATATTTCTGTCATTATTTAACAGGCTTATGTCAATACATCATGAATCTATTATCTAATAGGTAGTATTAATAATAGAATAGTTCAACTCAATCATGTTAATGTGAAAGTTAGCAACCTTCCTTATATTGAGTACGTTTATCAATCTCACATACTAGTCTAAACAATTTAGGCTTATGAGGTATGCCTTGTAGTGCAATTAATATAAATACCATTAGTAACAACCTAGTATAAGATGAGTATTTATTCATTATTCATGCGTTAAACCAATAATGACAAAGTTTAAAGCTTTCTTGGTTTTTCCACTAATTTTTTTGAAATAATAGCCCTCACTATTGTTCAAAAATTTCTTTGAGGTATTTCTAATGGGCTGGGATCCCTTTCAACATTTTGCAACCTTGAGCAACTCCACAAATCAAAATAAGCCTAATCAGGTAGGTAACATAGCTTACCAATTGCATCTCTATGCAACTACCATATCAGTTAGGTGGCAGCTCGTTGCCTAAGTGCATCAAATACATTTCACCTAACCATCACCTTCAACATCATAGGGTCAAATGCAACACATCCGAACCATATAACATTGTTGAGTAAGACTCATTACTTATAACTTACACCGTCTGGGCGAAAGGGACATTAAGTGACTCAACAAATAACCCTCGGCAATAACTTGGGTATCTTGTTATAAATAGTGGAAGGTAGCTTTATCATGCGAAACATGTGACCTAATATTGTACATGATTTCATTGTTTCATTTTATCTTTTAATTAAAGTCTTATCTTTTAATCCGTATCTTACTCTATCGAATGTCCCTTTTGAAACTAGATCTTTTGGGAAAGCTAGCCACTCAAAAGAGTAAAGCAAATGGGCAAAAAGAATTCTTATTTGCTTTTCTATTTCTGGAGCACTCTCTCATCGTTAGACCTAGCAGGGAATGAAATGAAAGTATTCAAAAAAAACATATGATGATAGGATTCCATCCTACCTTGGATAGTGGATTCTAGGCCCTAAGGATAAAGGCTAGCCAGTTCCTCTTTTAAAGGTTCAATGCTAGGGCTTGAGTTCAAGTTGTAGTTGCGTTCCATGCATAGGATGTTATAGGTTACAAGTTCAATACATTTCCAGTGGAGTTATACATTCTAGTAGAGTCTTTCCTCTAGATGGTGGATAAGGTTCCAGTGGAGGCAATCTAGATTCCCAACTCTATGGATTTTCCATTGTTGCTCTTAACCCAGCTCTCAAGTTAGCTCGAGACGAGAGGCTATGAAATAGTTGAAAGCAGATGTTAGATTACATATAGTAGATCCAGTATCTCTTACAAAGGAAAGAAAGAAAGTCAAGAAAGTCAAGGGAGAGAAAAACCACTACTTAGTTTAGATCCAATTTGAGTGGGTATGGCCCTTTTTCTAGTTGGAGAGATGCTTGGAATAGCCTAGCATTTATAATATCACATAAAATAAATCTAGTATCCTTTGTACTACTTGAATGATTATGGACTACTATCTAACCCAATTTGCTTGAGTTATCAAAGGAAATTGCTTGGTCAATTCCTAGGTGATTACATACTAAGTCTTCAAAAGCTTCTTGCAATCTCTCGAGCTTCATACTGCCTTCGCTTGGATATCCATCTTTGAGTTACAAAATCTTTCCTAACTAATCTTAATTGTACATTTATGTAATCTAATTATATTTTCATTAAAGAAACCTTGAGTTACATTCAAGGGGATTTAGGTAAGAAAATAATTTCACAACACTAGAGAAAAATACATATGAGCCAGGTTTCACCAATCATATTAGGCTTAGTCCATAATCATCCTATACATCCACAAAAATTATGAATATATATATATATATATAAACTTCAATTTACCAAAATTTTTTGATACTTATATTTAATTTAATTAAGAAAAAATTTTCTTTCATTATTAATATTTATTCCAATCATATTAGAATAAATCATATTCCAAATAAGGTTAATCATTTAAATTAAATATATTTTTCAATTATTCAAATTAATTGAATTTTAATTCCATGCTTATTATATTATTTGATTTATGTCTAAAACAATTTATGAAAAATAATACAATTGGATAATCAGGTGTTTAATGATATATAAGAGTTTTAATGAGATTCGACTTCTTAGGGAGGTATACTATGCCAACCATGTTAACTTTTAGCATATTTTTAATTTAATTTTAATTTAATAAAATCATATCAAATTTTAAATCTTAAGAAAATTGAAATTTAAAAGAGTCTAACTCCAAGTAGGACTATGTTAGCACAAATCCTAGAGGAGTTTTAGTCTAATTAGGACTCTATCCTATGTATGGCTATTTTAACCATCCTACTTCAATTTAAACATTATTTTCTTCCTCCCACTAAACCTCTAAAAGTACATCAAATTTACAGCAACTCCAAGATCCAAGAAAGAAGACAAGATGCCGCAAACGTCAAGCATACCTAGTGTGCCCGTTTTAACATGGCTTTGAAATGCTTTCAACTTTGATTTTAACCTGATTTTTTTAGCAAGTATTATGAACTTTTCATGACACTTTCAAGGTGGAAAAACAAGGAAAAAATTGCAGCAATGGCTGCCTAAGAAATTAACCACATCAAAACATTAACAGGAAGCTAACCTAGCACTAATTAACACCAAATTATCAACCAATAACTCTGATATCAATTTAATTAATAAATATTATTTTAATTAATTAAAATTGAATAGTAAATAAGAATTAGCTTGCTATAAATTAAAAAATTAAAATGGAACAATTTTCTCTAATTTTTAAATTTAAGAACAGATCAAGATAGCTTCAAAACAATAAATTCTTCAATTGGCAACAACTAAAACACAAGATTAATCAAATCAATGCGATGAGGCTCATGATACCTCTTGTAGGAAGTCTTTGGCAAAAAATAATCAAATTACAAATTTTTTTCTAATTAATTCATAAAGAACACAACGGAAACAAAATAAAAAAAAAAACTAATCCGAGACTCGCTAAATAGGATTGTTTTACATGATCTTGATTAATTTTTTAGGTCAAAAAACCTAAAGAAGTGTTCAAGATTCAAACATAACTCAATCTTGAGAAGTCTTTTAGGCATTCTATGACCTAATTCTAAGAAACACTGAGCCCGATTGTCATAAACCAGAGTTGTCTAAGCATTCAGCCTCTAACGGCTATCCACATAGGTGACCTAAAAAACCTTTAATAAGGAAGAGACTTTGTTGCTGGGAGCCATGCTAGTAGCTTAGGTTTCAATAAACCTTCTCTTGCATTTAGAAGACCTAGATTCAACAGTAAAAAAACTAAAGAAAAAAGCAATTTTCCTATTCAAGTAAGCAATATTGTGCCAACTCAAATAGCAAATTAGATTTTTTGGGTCTTTTTAGTTGATTCTTAAAGCCTTCAATCGGTTATGAGAGACAACAAACATAGGTTTATATAGTCTAGGGCTTAATTTTAATTTGTAAAAAAAATATAATTTGACCCTAGACCATGCGAACATATAAACCCAATCTCAATTTAATTTCTACTAATTACACTTACATATGTGACCTATTAGGCTCCCATCATGTTGGCAATAAATATAAAATTAGGCCTAAGTAACCATTATTTATGTTAAACATATAAATATAGTCTAAATTTAATTTCTACTAATCACCCTTATGTATGTGACCTATTAGGCCTCTATCATGCTGGCAATAAATATAAAATAACCCAACCAAGAATACTTTATATTCATAGACCGAGAATGGCATCTAGCGATGCATCATGGCCACCCAATATGTAGGGAGTGTCAATATGGTTTTGACAAACCTTTTAGTATTCAGTATCTTAATGTAATAAATATCTTTTCATTATATATCCTGAAATTAGCAAGAGCATGGTTCAATGTCTACTCTGAGCTCATTCCATATTAGTATGCAAGCCCCATGTGTTAACTCCATAATCAATATTACCTTGGCTAAGGACTTTCAGTTAACATGGGCCAGGTACATGTGAGATATGTCCTCTTGTATCACTTAGGGTGATGAATCCTCGCTGGACCACTCATTCACCTACCATATAATTCATCCCATACCCAAAACTACCCTATTTAAGCATCATCTATTGTGGATCCATTCATGATGGAATCAAAGTATGATAATCCTCATACGAGATGACTTAGTGTCTTAAGTCTAAGGATCACTTACGTTACTAATACATGAGAATTTTTCCATAGACATTATAGCAAAATACCAAATGGAACTCTCATAGGGGTCATGTTTAGTGAACTTGGTACCATAACAAGCAATAATATGATGTCCCCTACTATCTCCGTACTTCAACTTATGAGATCAGTTGCATGGGTCATATGTATGGAGGCTTACATATTCTAGTCTTTATGTATTATCAATGCCCCATCTTGATAATACGATAACCAGAAAGGCTTTTAGAAATATGGCTTTGATGTATAGGGATCTCTTAATTGTAACTCTTTACAGTTCCTTTGCAAGATTAATATGTTTCATGGGCTTTATCTACATAAGTTTGTAGCAATTATATAATTAAACTTTATGGATAAAGAAATACCTTTATTACAATTAAATAAATATAATGTTTGATTACATGAAATCATTAAATGATAATGCCTTACAAGGCATAACAATTGGCTTGTAGGGTTTACACTAACACCAGAAAACAAAAGTCTAACTAGCTCGACCTCTGGTTTAGTTATTCCTTGGTAATTTCTCATACTATCCATATTACCATATTTTGTTGGACATATGTGGTACACATGATAAACAAATGGACCAAGGTAGTTAAAATTATCTAACTAATATTAAGGTGATAATTGTAATATAAATCATATTCAGATTAACTACTTTAGTGATAAGAGTTGAAGTATACTTTAGTATCAAATTAGAATACATGTTTCCTGATGGTAGGATATAACTCTAATTAGTCATGTAGTATGTGTCCTTAGTTTAGTATATAAAAATTACTTGCTCACCATCATAAGGTAATTATTCAAAAATAAAGAAATAGACTAAAACTCTTTTATAGGATGTTCATCTTTATATGCTTGGAGCGAGATTGTGTTCTTGATTAACAATAGCTACAGGTATGTTCCTTAAAATTAAATCTTACATATGAGACTTGAGCTAAATTCTCTAGCTACGTTACTTAGATTACAAAACACATGCTTATTATTTCTTTTGAATAAGTTAACAATACATGTATTAATTTGTTTCGATATTAAACTTTAATTTTGGTAAAAATTGACTAAAAAAGGAATAATAAGGTTCAAGTTATAAATGTTGGTTGATCTAATATAGATGTCAAATCTTCTCATATTGGAACAAATATGGTAATTCATTTCATAGTGTTAAATAATTAAAAAAATAAAAATAACTTTATGGGTATTTGATATGAGGCACGCAAGAAATAAGGGTATGTGTAATTACATGGCTTAAAGAAGTATTTATGCCAGATGCCTAGTTTAATCCCACACGTATAAGGTGGGTAGCATGCACAACTAGGTATGAAATCTATTTGAACTTTTGTTTGTTTCATTTAATAGATTATTTGATGATGTTCGTTATGATATTTAAGCTAATCGATACATGGTTGTTTGTTGTGACGTTTAAGTTAATTGATACGTGGCTATGTAAATTATATCTTAAATCATATTAATACATGATTAATTATGTAAAATATGATCTAACGACATGAAAAATAGCCTTGAAAATTAGATCAAACTTGAAATAGGCCAAGAAAATCTAGCCAGGTCAGGCTTGACCCAGTTGAAGGTAAAAAGACAACATCCCAAATAGGAGCCATGACCCTGAGTGGCACTTGTAGTGTCCATAAGTGCCCTTTTTTGTTTTAATTTTTAGGACATGCTCTATTTTTATTTCTAATTTTTTTGAAATTTTAGAAAATCATAAAGTATTTATTATTTAATATTTATGTCTAATTAAATAATAAATATGCTTATGCCTAAAAATTCTATGATTTTATTTCATCATAAAATATTTTGGTGTGTTGGGCATATTTTGGTGGTATGTACTTTCCTTATAAAGTGACCAAAAATTTATATATTTGTATATATATTTTTTTAAATTACAACTTTAATGTGCAGATCCATGTATATCAGGAAATGAAATCATTATGATGTTATGCATATTTTATGTGAAGCATGTCATGCAATGTATATATATTACGTCATGATTTTTTAATATGTTATAGCATAACAATTTGAAATTTCATTATAGGATGTAAATTTTTATTACATAAAGAATTGATGGTTTTGTTAATGATTTAAATCACTAGCTTGGTATTAGTCATAGTTTTTAAGTCAATTAATTTAGATAAGTTGGTAGTTATTAAAAATAAAAAAATTTTCTTTAAAAAACTACATACGATGAATGACATCAATAAAGCTTTATGCCATGAACTTTTATTTGGTACATATTTTATGAGTAATTAAATTATGTATACAATTATTTATGATATTAAATATATTTGGTTATTATTGAGAATCTAAACCAATTACTTAGGATTAGCCATAGCACCTTAAATTGATTGATTTAGTTAAAATTAGTAGTTATTTAAAATAAATTTTTTTTAAATAACTGTATACAGAGAATGACATTAATATATAATTATTTGAGCTGTAATTGCAATAAGTGAGTATAATTTAATGTTATATTCTATCACAATTATTCTTATTATGCAATAGAATTTTCTGCATATATCAATATGTCATTATTAAAATTTTAAATTACTAGCTTAGGAGTAGTTATAGAATCATAAGTTAGTTGATTTAGATAAAAATAGATAGTTATTTAAAATAATTTTTTTTAAATAACTGCATAAGTAAAATGACATCGAGAAGGAATTATTTATGATATGCAATAAATTTTATGCATACATGTCTGATGTTATTATTAAAGTTCTAAATCATTAGCTTAAGGGGAGTCATAGTATCTTGAGTTAAATCAAGTTTTTCTTTAAAAACTATATAAAAAATGGCATTTATAAAGTTCTAGATCATAATTAGTTAGTTAGCCCCATAAGGAAATTATTATTTTGTAAAATGGTTAAAGGATAAAACAATATAGTATCAAAGTTAAATTTTCCTAGGCCTATAGGTATAGACTATTTAATTTTGGTGTTTTAAAGTTATTATTTTATCATTAAAGTTTGTAAACTCATATGCAAAATGCACCTCTACCTATCAAAAGGTTTGGATTTATATTTAAATAAAAAATGATTTATTCAATTAAAGTATAATTGCTTACATTTTGCAGTAATTTCTATTGTTATGATTAATAAGATTGCTAGAATTAAATGTTATTTGCTGATGAAAAATTACTCTAATTAAAAGGAGTAAATTAAGCTATTTTTTAGTGTAAAGTGCTTGACTTAGCGCTTTGAGTGGAACAATTTGTTCTCAGCAAATCAAGTGCGTAAAAGGAAATTGATTTAGATGTACAGTGAGAATAATCTACTTGTTTAAGTTTGATGTGCATCAAATCCTATATCACTAAATAAATTTGGGATTTCATCCTAAATTGTGATAACATTAAGGATTATTGGAAAGCCAATAAAGATTAGATTTTTAAATCTAATAAGATTTCGACTATCACCTTAATAAGAAAGCTTTCAGGAATAAAGTACAATAATTTAAAATTTGTGCTTGAGCACATTATGGGATTTGAAAAACATTATTACTTTACTTAAGCTTCAAAATTAAGCTTTGTGAGTAATTTATTATCATTTTCATATTCAACTCTTTTTCTAATGAGTTGGGACCATTCAAAACACACATGAAGAAAATGATTTATCAATAAACTCTTAATTATGAGTGTTTAAGTGGAAAAAAGGTTAAAAATTGAGAAACTAGATTCAGTTTGCCTATTGACTCAAGGTAAAAATATGATAAATAGGCAAATGTGTTTTAAAGGTGAAGAAAAAATGTTAATAAAGAAAATGGCATCAAGTCCTTCATTTTTTACGTTAACTTATACGCTTTAAAGGAAAAATTGTCTAAAGTATAATAAGAGGCTTAAAAATAAAGGTAAACTTATTTTTGTATGAATCTTTTTTGGTGATGTTCCTCATGATACATGGTGATTGGACTTAGGTTCAATGAATTATATTTTATAACCATGTAAGATTTCATAAAGCCAAAGAAATCAATAGAAAGTGGGAGAATATTTGCTCCAAAAAATTAATAAAGACTTCAAGATCAGTTTTGAAATTATAATTTATTTTAAATGTCAAAAAAATTTTATTTTATTTTTTAAAGAAATTTCATCTTGTTGTTAAATTAGGAAAATGAGTTTTGGTTTTAATTTTTAAATTTTATTGTTAAAATTTCAAAAGAAAATTTTTTATTGGATTTTTCATCACTAAATTAGATCTTTATCATTAAGAGAATAGTTTATTAACTATTCATTTGATTTCAGGTCATAAATTATGTGCCATATATAACTGTTTTAAGTTATGGTATAAAGCTGTTTCATATCTTTATACAAAAATTTAGAAGAATTAACAATGATGGAGCTCTTCAGACTTTTGAGTTTGACACTTATGTTAGTTGCATTGGAAAAAGGCAAACTAACAAGTCCACAAAAAGAGCTCAAGAAAGCACTGTAAAATGTAAAGATCATACATCTTCTCTTAAATTTATGGATTGATATATTAAAATTGTTGTTTATGTCTTATATTAAGATCCAACTAAATAGGTTTCTAAAACTTTCTTAGAATTACGGAGTAGTTAGAACCCAACTTAAGACATTTACGAACTTGGGTTATCCAATTAAAGTGGTGGTTATAACCCAAACATAAGGAAACTAGATCTAAGAGCAATTAGTAGTTATAGCTTATATAATTAACTTAAAAGGGTCTAGGTTTCAAATGTCTCTCATATTCAACTAGAATTGTTGAAGCTAGAAATGTTAAGTTTTTTATGGATCATAAGTCTAGTGGGATTATTTTCCTCACAAGGTTGATATTGAGAAATAAATTTGTCTAGGTTGATATAGACTAGAAGACTTATAAGCAATGTTCATATTCTTGTGAAAGCGAGATTGTATTCTTAATCAATAATAACTAGAGGTACATTTTTTAAAATTAAATCTTACATCTTTACCATATCTAATTTGTTATGTGTCCTCGCATGAAAACAAATTTAATATCATTTATTTTGAATTTTGTAACATTAATAATATGTCCACTAAATTCGTATCATATTCATTTCTTATGAAGGAACTTTATACAATGAGAATCTTTTTTACAGGCCAGGTAGTATGGGAAAGGCAAGTTCCTCCCTCTATAAACTCACCTTACTTTTTTTTAGCTTTAAGACCATTTCATCCAAGTGGGACCAAAGATTAAGTCATCTACCTATTTTTTGTTAAAGCCTATTGCCTCTCTTTACCAATTAGATTTGTCACGTTCAATCTTGTCTAGTTTCTCTTGTAATGCTTGTCAATGTAATAAAAGTCACAAGTTACCAATTTTTTTACTACTATTTTCTCATTTAAATCAGTTGAAATTATATTTTATGATATGCAACCTTTCTCTATCATCTCCCGTGGTGGCTTTAAATAGTACATTATCTTTGTTGACCATGACACATATTGTATCTATTTTATCTAATAAAATACAAATCAAGTGTTCATAATCTCTTCACGATTCAAAACAATTATGGAACACTACTTTAATTGTAAAATCATTACCTTTTATTTTGATGATGGTGGCAAATAAATTGGCCTTGCCTCTTACATAGCCACTTCTATTATTTCTCACTATTCTTCTATGTGCAATAAAACATGGTTTTTTGAAAGACACCACCATTACATTAGAAAAACTAATCTTACACTCCTTTTTCATGTTCTCTTCCCTTAATCTTTCACATTCATGCATTCATTATTACTGTTTATCACATAATTGCATTCCCATTCCAACCTAAATCTCTCATCGCCCTTTGAAAGAATATTTGACCATTTTCCAAGCTAACTCCAACTTAGAGGTTTTAGTGTCTATGCTATCCCTGGCTTCATTCTTATTCCTCTGACAATCTTAAACTCTATTCCACATCCTTTATCTTCCTTAGATATTACCTAACTTAGAGAGCCTACTAATTTTGTTATTGTGACTTAAACTCTAAAATGCTTGTTTATCATCATGTCAAGTTTGTTTAAGTTTATTTTTCTTGTCAACTCCTTTCATACTCATTTACCTTGTCTTCAATCACAAACAATTTCTAAATTGGATCCTTCTAATCATACATCCTCATTCGTCTAGTAGTTTGACACGGTCACTCTCCACTCATTTGACAAGCAGCCTCTAGAGCATCAATCTAAAACCACTCATTCCATTTGTCCTAACCATTTTAGTGCCCTTAACCTATCTTCCCCACCCATAACTATCTTATCTTAATTCACCTATTGCACCCATCCTAAGACAACCTACTTATTTATTCATCTTTACCCAATTGACTACCTCATAAAACCCATTTTATGACCAACAAAACCAAAAAAATCATTCACAATCCTATCCAAAAACTCAATCTCTTTGCTCAAAATTCTATCGTTATTAACTTTGAACACACCACCATGATTGAGTCCCTAAAGATCCTAAATAGTGTCAAGCAATGTCTAGAGAATATGATACTCTTGTTTGGAAAAGAAGATAGGAGTAGTCTTCTCTAATTCCACTAAAAAATTATTGGATGCAAATGGATTTTCAAACTAAATGACATTATGATGGTTATTGACAGCTAAAAAGCTTGCCTTGTCTCAAAAGGCTTTCACTAACTATAAGTGCTAACTATAATGGTTCTTTTAGCCTAATGGTTAAGCCTACCATAGTGCAATATTTCTTAGCCTTGTAATCAATTGTGGTTGATATCTCCGTAAGCTTTATGTTAATAATGCCTTATCACAAAGTCATCTTGTTGCAGATGTTTATATGTCTCAACCATTAAAGTTTATTGATCATAGTCACAGGGAGAGGTAACAAAATGAACCTGAACCCTAAAACCCGCTTGAAAAAACCCAAGTTTGAACTTGAACTAAACCTAATTTGATCAAAAAGTCAATGGCCTGAACTTGAGAAAACTCAAATCTGAAATGGCTTGAACCCAAAAGAACCCAGACTTGAGCTCGAGTTAAATCCGAACTTGAATTTAATACTAAATATAAATATGATGAAATTATAATTAAATAATTTTTTTATAAAGCAAGAACGTTAATTATCAATTTTATTGTAATATTATTTTAATGATTTAATTAAATATTAAAAACTTAATTTATATTTTATATATGATTAAAGTTGCTCATGGGCAGCGCTAATTTTTTTAAATTCCAAGCTCAAACCTTTATTTAACATGCCCAAACCCACCAGTTTAGGCAAGAATTACTATTCATCACATCAAAAATTTTTTTATTAATATTTATATATTTTATAATTAAATTTAAAAAATATATGTTATTTTAATTTGAAATCACTATTTCGAGCTAGGACAGGCTAGTCCAAAACGAAAATATATAAATTTGGGCCCAATTGGGTCAACAAATAGTCCGATGCTTGAGCAAATCTATATATGATAAAATAATAATTTATCAAAATCTAAATCATATCTAAGCTTTGAAAACATTTTTAATAAGGTATATCATCTATTTATCGTATTTTTTTAATTTAATTAGTTAAACTCATTAAATATTGAAAGTTTATATATATAAATAGTAAAATTTTAAATGCTTCTTTGAATATTATTTTTATTTTATTATTATTTTCTTAAGTAATGATACTTAAAGTCTAATAATAGTATAACTAAGTAATAAGGTAAATTAAAAAATATGGAAGCAATAATAGATAATAACATATCAAAAATAAAAAAAATCATATGTTAGACTAGCAACTAGACCTACCCACAAGCCGAGCAGCATACTTAGCCTAGTAGGCCGGGCACGATCAAGCCTGAGTCTTAGATTTTAAGTTTCAAGTAGGCTCGACCAGAAATAACGTACTTAACTGGCCGGGTCGGGCTAAATTCAGCCCTAAGCCAAAAAATAAAATAATATATTTTTGTTTAAATTTAATTATAAATTATATAAACATTAATATAAAAATAACTTTTTAATATTATGAACAGTAATTTTTGCTTAATTGGGCAAGTTAGGCTAAATTCGATCTTGAGCTTAGATTTCAAAAATTTTTAGCCCGTGACTCAATCCATGGAACAGAACTAAGATTTTTGCAGACCATACCGAGCCAAATTCAGGCCTAAGCTTAGAATTTAAAATTACGTAAAAATGATTACATTTAACATAAAATAATAAATCCTGTAAAACATACTCAAACCCGATTCAAACCCAAAAAGACCTGAACTCAAATAAACCTAAACCCGAATCAGCTCAAACCTAAATAGGCTGGAAACCAAGCATGCCCAAACTCGAAAGACCTTTAAGCCAAAGGAACTTAAACTTTAATAAATCCAAATTCAAAAAAATCCAAACATAAAATGATCCAACTTGAGTTCACCTAACTGCTACCTCTCGTTACAGGGGCAAATTTAGGGGACCAGCAAATGTCTTGGTAGCTCCTAAATTCTTGAAAGTTTTCAGTAGCATTCTGCAGCAGTTTTTTTTTTTTTAACTTTAGAGAAGGAAAAATTTTAGTTTAGTCCCCCTAAATTCATGAAAATTCAATGAGGAAGAATTTTTTTCAATAAGAAGTGGGGAAAAATTCTAGCTTGACCCCAATATTTTTGATTTTAGCAATTTTTTAAAAAATTAATGCACTAATATGATTACTTTGTTGAACTTTTTCAACTTTTATCACTATTAATTTGATTTTCTTTAATTTTTTTACTTAATTAAACATTATCATATTTATACATAATATTTACTTCATTAAATTAATTTTTTTCTTTACAATCAATCTAAAAAATATTTTAATATCAATTATATGTCAACTAATTTTTTCATTGTAATAATAGACAAATAAATAAAAAAATTAAATTATTATAATCTTTATACAAAAATAATTATGTAAGTAATTTTTTATAAGAATCAGATTAACAAATTAAAATTACTATTTCGTATATTACTTTTGTTTTTACATTAATTCTATTAATATTGAGTGCCCCAAATAAAATTCTACCTTGCTGTTGTGTACAAACTTCGCAAAGCCATCTATGGCCTTCGGCAAACTTCTCGAGTCTGCTATCCTGAGTTTCATAATTGTACTCGCATCAAACTTTTTAGAACTCAAGCAAATACATTTCTTTTTATCCTCAACACGGGTCATTTTTTGTCTCTGTCTCTGTCTCTGTCTCTGTCTCTCTCCCTCTCTCTCTCTCTCTCT